>LOJH01040873.1:0-14519 GCA_001685095.1 Ellobius talpinus
CAGACCAGGCAGTGGTGACACACACCTTTAATCCCAGTAGCCACACTAGCTAGCTATTGAGGCCAGGTGGTGGTAGTGCACGCCTTTAATTCCAGCACTAGAGAGGAACATAAAATGGGAGGAGACAGGTCCCAGCTCAGTCTCAGTTTGAGGATTCTTGGAGGCAGGATCGCTATTTCGGTCTGAGGTAGAGGTAAGAGACAGTGACTGGTTACTTTGCTTTTCTGACCTTCAGGTTGAACCTCAATTTCTGTCTCTGGGTTTTTATTATTCCTGCCACATGTTTGCCTGTGTCAATGCATTTAAAGTGACTTTTCTTCCATCCATGCAGTTGGCTGTCCTAAGTTCAGACAACTAGTCTCCTAGTGGTATATATTACGTTTAGACTGTTCACACTCAGTGTGAACATTAAGAAGATGGACTTATCTGTCATCTCAATTTTGTTCATTCCCTTTATGTTTCGTTCCTCTGCTTCAACCTGTGAGTAACTGATGCAGCCAGGTTTATTATTTTTGGTTTATCCACCAAAGAAAATCTTGAATCATCATGAGCAAAAGACAACCCTGCATCATTTACTTAAATTTTTGCTTATTATCTTTCAATTTCTTTCTTATTTGGAAAATTTTCATTATTTCTTTGTGCACTTTTAAATGTCTCCTTTTTTGTTTCTTCTTCTGAGAACAAAAGATTCTATTTTTTTTGTTACAGTCTACATAGGCCATGAATTCAGTTTGTCTAATTTACCTTTGCTGCTTAGATTAATTAATTTAAATTATATTTTATTTTCTTTTGCCACTCAATCTTGCTGTTGAGCCTATCCATTGACCTTTTAAGTCCTTTTTTCCGTTCTAATATAGCCATATAGTTCTTTTTATCTATTTTCTGGTTGAAAACTTTAAATATTTCATTTGTTTCCAATGTGCTTTTAGTTGCCTAGTAGAGTGTGTGTGCACACACTCATGTGTGCATGTGAACATAGATGCCATAGTGGTTATTGGTGCCTTCTCCATTTGCTCTACACTGGATGTTTTGAGGCAGCGTCTCTCACTGAATTTGGACTCCCAGGCTAGCACTGGCTGGCCTGGGAGCTCTAGAGATCCACCTGTCTCTGCTTTTCCAGCAGCTGGATTACACACCTGCACTACCGCACCCAGGTTTTCATATTCACACTGGGGATCTGAACTCAGGTCCTTGTGATTGCATGGAGAACACCTTAATGATGAATCCCCAGTCCTTTTATTGAAGCATTTTATGATAGCTCCTGTAGTTCTTATAGGTAACTCTAGCATCTATGCTCTTGGTTAATGTGTTTTGATTATTTTTTTTCCCATTCCATATGAGATAATCCTGGTTCTTGGTATAATAAGTGATTTTTATGCTGACCTGAATTTTAGTGCTCTGAGGGTATGGATAGCATTTCAATGTTTGGTTTTAGCGAAGTAAACTAACTGCGTCATTAGCACTTTTCTGGCAGGAGATAAAGATGTAGTTATTAGCTGCTGGGAAATCCCAAAATACTTATTCATCTGCCTATCACACAAGAAAGGGACCAGCTCCTCAGCGTTGCAGCGTGAGGAAAAGCAGCGTGAATGTTCAGACGACTCCCTGACAGTGGGCAAGAGAACATGACCTTGCTACTGCTGAGCAGGTGTGGGCATTAAACTCAATTATTGGCCTCACCCAATCCTTTCTTTGGATTGTAGCTCCCTACTCAGCTTTCCACGAGTACCACAGAGATGGCACTGGATACCTCATTGCAGCTTGAGAAGGATGAACTCTAGGCTCATCATTCAGCCGTAACAGGTAGGAAAGATGTCAGTGTTTTGAAGTAAAGTCAACATTATCCAAATGGCTTTTTATCATGGGCTGTATGATTTTAATACTTAAAGAAATGTTACAAACAATTCAGTCCAATTTTTGAATTTTGAATCTTTGGGATAAAATAGAGAATGTTCTTTTCCTAATCACCATGTTAACTGTGGTTCTAGAGAATAAATTATAATACCAGACTTTGGGTTGTGACTTCAATATTGTAGCTCTTTTATTCTGTGTGGCTTCGTTAAAGGGATGAAAGACTATGATCTGTGGTGTTTAAAATTGTTTTTACTTTTAGAGAACATGTATTTGTAACGTTAATGGTTCAAATATAATTTTTCCTTGTTTTATCAATACAAATTTTATATTTCAGGAAACATTTCAAAGTCTCTACAAACTATAACTTGAACAAAACTTGAGTTTTCACATATTTAGTATTTTCATATTTCTTCTCTTTTCTCTCTATAAATTCCTCCATCATGGTGTAGGAGGTCCTTCTGTCTTTGTGTTGCTTTCATTGGTTAATAAAGAAACTGCTTTGGGCCTATTGATAGGGCAGAACTTAGGTAGGTGGGGAAAATTAAACAGAATGCTGGGAGGAAGAAGGCAGAGTCAAGAGTCATACATGCTGAATCTTTGCCGGTAACCCACTGTCACATGGTGATATACAGATTAATAAAAATGGCTTAAATCAAGATGTGAGAGTTAGCAAGTAAGAAGCTAGAGCTAATGGGCCAAGCAGTGATTTAATTAATNAGAACTTAGGTAGGTGGGGAAAATTAAACAGAATGCTGGGAGGAAGAAGGCAGAGTCAAGAGTCATACATGCTGAATCTTTGCCGGTAACCCACTGTCACATGGTGATATACAGATTAATAAAAATGGCTTAAATCAAGATGTGAGAGTTAGCAAGTAAGAAGCTAGAGCTAATGGGCCAAGCAGTGATTTAATTAATATACTTTCTGTGTGGTTATTTCGGGGCTAAGCTAGCTGGGAGGCTGGGATGAACAAGCAGGCCCTCCTTCTACACATCCCTTCTCTGAAATTTACTGTTAGCACAGTTTATAATTTAAAATTTATTAGGAAAGATGCCTGTATTAGAAATATTGTCTTATTCAAAGCTTAACCTTAAAAATTACTCATCCCTCCTGGTTCCTACTAACATATGTCATTTATAAGAATAAAAAGGTGTATTTAGAATTTATAGCATGCTCTGTTGAAGAGATCTTTGCCTCCAAAAAGCATATTTATGTAATCCTGAACAAGAGCATGATTGAAGTGTTACTTTTAGTACTAAGATTAGAGAATTGGTAACTATCCAAAAATAAAGAGGGCCGCCTAGTAACTCTCCAAACCTCCGTCAGAGGCGATCTTCCTTAAAAGTCTTCCCAAGTCTGTTTATTTGCACAGCTAGAAGTTAGAAGGAATGTGAACTTATTCCCGACTGCGGCAACAGCTGATTTTAAGAACCAATGAGTTAAGGTTAAGGGACATCCAGCTTCTGGGTGTGTCTCATTATGTTTTGGAAGAAATTAGTATTTTAGAGAGATCACTCTGTTTAATGCAGGACAGTCATAACCTGACTCTGTGAGGTCATGTATATCACTAAAGAGTGGAGAAAGGGTGACCTTACTCTGCCTGAGCTGAAGCACACATCTGCCCAGCCATAAAGAAGTCTTCTCCTTGCTCCACAACTTCTCCAGCATGGGCTGTTCACTTGTGTTTTTGAGCTTAGCCATTTGGATAGGTGTAAGGTAGAAACAAAAAGTTGTTTTAATTTGCAATTCCCTGATGGCTAAGGATGTTGAACATCTCCTTCAATGATTCTAGGCCATTTCAGATTCTTCTGTTGAGAATTCTCTGTTTAGATCCATACCCCATTTTTAATTGGATTATTTGGCTTGTTGATATTTAGTTTATTGAATTATTTATATATTTTGGAAATCGACCTTTTGCTAGATGTGGGGTTGGTGAAATCTTTTTTCCAATTTGTGGGTTACTGTTATGACACAGCTTTCTAATTGTGAAATATTATAACAAAGGTTGCCTGATGTTAATTTTGAGGAAAAAACTATATTATGCTAGTACAGAAGAAAAAAGAAAATAAAAGCTTCTCATTTCCTTTGTCCCTCTAAATTAATAAATGAGGAAGCATAGGCAATCACTCAAGCTAGAAAAACCAGGAAGCCTATTTCTAAATTTGAAGTATATCATAGAGGAAAGGATGCTGTTTTTTTATATTTGTACATGAGAAGGAAACAAAGTCCCATGCCTCTGAAAACAGTTATTTACATGTTAGTCCAGCTTGATAGAGATTTATCCTCCCCTATGAAGTCAGAGAGCAAAGATTATTTATTTTCATATAAAATGAGTAAATTTGCATGGATGGGAAGAATACAGAGAGAACTTTGATCTGCTGAGGTGCTGGAAGCGATTAAAGCTATGAAAACAGTAAGCATCCCCAGTCTCTAATAGTGTTCCTGTGAATTTGCCTAAGTGTTCCAAGACCTGATGGCTTCTGCAGCAGACATGTTAAATATTGGGTTGATGACCAAATGTTAGCTGGATACCTCTAAGGCTGCTTGAAGAGTCACATCTGGAGGACATCCCTGAGGATGCTGCTTGGAGAACCTCAGCTGGATGAACATCCCTGAGGAGCTGCTTGGAGACTCACAGCTGGAAAGGTATGGGAATTTGGTTTCAGGTTGTCATTTACCTCAGTCAACTTCCAACCCTGGTGATGAGAGAATGGGTAAGAAAGCATGGGATCACTTGGGATTGTTTGAAGACTTTGATATGAGGAAAATGAAATGCAACCTAAAAGTAGTCCAAAGTAATGTTTTACCCTTAAAGAAGCAAATTAAAGGACCTGTGAACCGTTAGGTTCTTCCAGTAAAAATAGGCTTGGAGATAGTATGTGACCATCTAAATGGCAGATGTCTTAGCCCATCGTCTAACTTAGAAATGAGTTCAGGGCCTGCCTGAAAGCTTTCATCAGAAGGGGTAATGTGATCAGTGACTCAAAATGATATGCTGAGTGCTGCGACTTGGACTTTAGGTGCAACCATAATTCAAGAAGGAAAATATGATTTCTGTTTACTCGCTTTGTACTGGAAATTTTGAAAGAAAGGGGAGACTCTATAGAATGCCTTGTGAATGACCATCAGTGTTGATTCACGGCAGTAGGGTTCTTCATTGTCCCTTCTTGTATGTCATGTGTCAATCATGCGTTTGTGTAAACACAGATGTGCTATCAACAGGATGACATGTGAAATTGAAATGGAAATACCCAAATTACCTTATCCTATTTTTTATAATGCAGATAATATGGTAGTGCAGCAGTTTAGAATAAAAACATAACCATCTCTTGAGAATTCACGCTCCATTTCCTTCCTTCTCCGTGTCTCCCTCCTACTCCCCATTCTGTCTTTCTGCATTCCTTTCTTTTGATTCCAGACACTTCCATTTAGAGTTCTGGAGAAATAAATATTTCAGAGAGGAATTCCATGCTTTTTTTGGAAGGAAAATTCCCCAAGAGTTCAATAAAGCCCTATAGAAACAGTTAGTGGTGGGAGGCCTCCTTACTGCATTTAAAACAATATTATCAGGCATGTCAATTAAAATCCTTGAGGGGTTGGGTGTGGTGATAGATGCAATTCCAGGAGTCTACAGAACACAGATAAAATGCTCAAAGCAAGCGTCTTTATTAAGATGGGTCTTTTCCTCATATTTTAATAGAAGGATGCCTCATTTTTGTATTTGCTCTGTTGTTGACGTAACCTTAATATTCTGGCAACTTGTCTCAGGAAAATGGACCGTATCCCCACCTTTTGTTCCGTGAAAGATGGGAACTGTTGATCTGGATATGTTCCTGAAAGGACACAGAGAAGGTTCATGAACCCCAGTGTTGTAGCAGGGTTGTTCCAAGAACAAGTTTGCACAGTAGAGAGCACATGATTTTCCATCTTGCTACCCTACTTTCCAGCATTTTGTATGGCTGACCACCCAGAATAATAGAGCATTGTTATAGCTTAAGTGGGTGGTATTGACGTATTTATGAATCATTATGATTTAATAGCATGCCTAGTAAAAATTGCAGTGTGTAAAGTAAAAACCATCATATTTCCATGATTATAGCTCTACATTTTATATTTTGATATTTATAAAACTGATGTTTTTATAATTATTATGTACCTTCGCAGTGAGGTTTTAAAAAGCTATCAGTTAATTCATCATGTCTTTTCAGGATACTTGAGAGTTTTAAAAGTATCTTGTTAAGCCGGGTGTGGTGGCACATGCCTTTAATTCCAGAAGCAGGCATATCTCTGTGAGTTTGATGCCAGCTTGGTCTACAAGAGCTTGTTACACCATGAAACCCTGTCTCAAAAAATACCTTGTTAAAATGACACTTCTTAACTTTTTTGCATGTTCATATGTAAATGAACATATACGTGTGTGAGTGCTCACTGATGTGTGTGAACGCCCACTGATGTGTGTGAGCATATGTCAGAGCCTGAGGTTAATGTCAGGTGTCTTCCTTAATCACCCTACCTTAGCAATATAGGATCTTTCTGTTGATCCCAAGGGCTCACCAGTGTGGTTAATCTTGTTGGTATAGAATTACAGGCAGGCCACCAAACACCCAGTGTACGAGTGCTGACTGGGGAATCTTCAAGCTTTCAGAGCTCTGTCCCTTGACCTATAAACTCAGTTTCATTTTTAATGGACTTTTTTTTACTGTATCTCATTTACATAGCAGATTATATGAAAAATGGCTGGTATTATATAATAGGTTTTAACTTTTTTTTACATACATGTACATGGTATCTGCATAGTACTATGTGGGAATTGCAACACCTTCTTCAGATATCAGGGGGCAGCAGAACTCCTAACCATTTCCACTTACGACAACCGGCCAGTGGGAAACCAGATTTGCATTCTGGACTATACACAGCTTAAGTGTAAAGAAGTGGATCCCTTGAATGGGTGCTATGCTGCTTCATCCTAAATATCTCCATTCTGCATTGTTATAAACACAATTTCTATGAAGTCAATGTTTAAGACCAGAAGAAATGGTTACATTGCTTTCAGTTTGTCTGGAAGTCAAATTTTCATGGAAATACAACTAAAACCAAAGAGGACCAACAGGAGCCAGTGACACCGCGAAGGTAGTTGCCACTAAGCCTGACAGCCTGAGGTGGATTCCCAGGACCAGCACAGTGCAAGTTGAAAGCGAGCTTCTTTAAGCTCTCCCCTCACATCCATTCACATACCATGGCATTTGCACTACCACATGTTAATTAATTAATTAACCAACCAATAAATCAATCAATGAATAAGCATTTAAAAAGGAATAAGGGGAGAGTGGAAGGAATGATATTCATATCTCACAGGTTCTATAGGCATCATTATGTATGGGGCCATTAAGAATGGATGATTTATTCTTGAAGATCATATACATTAGATAATTTTTAGGTCAACAATGGTACTTGAAATTGTAGTTGCCATTTTCTATGGGATTTTCCTTTACGTAATTCTTACTGTGTTAGTGGAGTAGGAATTCTGCACTTAAGAGATTCATTCCTTTCTACTTGCTTTAAGTTTTGTCAGCTTGCTGGTATAATTGTTACAGTAGATTTTGATATAGAGGAGAGAAAATAGGTTATTTTATCTTTCAAAGCCTGAGATTCTTAGGATGTCAATGAGATGAGTATTAGTCAGAATGAGAGAGAAACCAGTTAAATTCTCGGGAGCACTGGAAAAGTTTTCACTAAGCCCCTCTCTACCCTGAAATAGCTAATCAATAGCTGCTGAAAGGTGGCACTTCTGTGAACCCGAAGTTTAGAAGTCTACCTCCAGGAAGCTCTGAATTCCTTCTTTATTTCTGAATCCTTTTGTTCTATTGTTAGTCTAAGCTGCCCAGTAGAATTTTTTAAATATATAAGTATATTTAGAAAATATTGCTAAGCCATTGGCTAAGATTTCCAATAAATTTGGAATCATCAACCTTTCCATAGTTTTAATGCAGGAGGAGAAGGCTATGGCTCAAGAACCTACCACCTACTTTAGTGAAACTATAGAGACATAGGTACAGTACTTGTTGCGCCTCCAAACTACAGCACCAAGTAAGGCTTGAGGAGTACATTGCCAGGACTTGGGGTTCTTGGATGTTTCAGACAACCTGACACCCACTTCCTTTCCTCATTCTGGAAACCCATGTTCCCATACACCAGATCTCTAGGGTTTTCAGTGGGGGTGCAAATGTGATGTCAGCCAACGGTTGGAGCACTTGATAATGGACCACTGTTGACTAGATGTCTCTCAGCTCTGCAACCACACTGTGAATATTTCACTAGTTACTGACCAAACATATGTCATGGCCTATTACTTACCATCTACAACAACAAAAATCTTGAAAATGCACACTTCTTCTGAAGTGGGTACAGCCTTGAATGGGAAAAGCATACCAGGCTCTAAAAACTTCTTCTAAGGTCTCACAGAAGTGACACATTAGTCCAGCCAGGTTTGCACTATCTTGTTAGGATTTTATAGAGGCATTTGAAATCTTTCAACAGTGAAGTTTATCTAATCGCAATCAGACTGATAAAATTTTGTTTATGTGCCCTGTGCCCTGGTTTCCATCACAGTATTTTCAGTGCTCATGAACAGCAACACTTGTGTCTGTCTCTCTACACTTTCTGCCAAGAACCTGATTTTATAAATTTACAAAATGTGTTTCTCTATTGCTGAAAGCTAACCACAGGGCCTGGCTTGGAGGCAATTTTGACATTTCTTTTTTCAAATGCACTTACTCTGATATCTCAAAATGACCTCAAAAGAGAATGATTAATACCTTGTAGGGGTTGATGGCATAAATCTGCTCCGTTCTGCCTAATTCAAGCTCTTGCCAAAGGAATGTTACAGCTCTATTGCTGTGGAAACCCTGTGACACTGAGCAGACCTCATCTGATATAAAATCTTCAAAAGGCATAACTACTTAATGTGGACACAAATTTATGTTTCCTTGACTTGTTATAAAAACTCTAGAAATTGCATAATATATTGCAACCTTACCAAGGAAAATGCCCTTGCACAAGAGTTTTAAATATGCTAACACTGGAACAATGGATGGGCTTCAGAATATTTTAATTACTTGGATGACTTAAATATGATTTCTGCATTAGGGAAAGCAGGTGTAGTGGATGGGGCTGCTCAAAGCTAAAGTAGAAAGCATGTGGGTTTCAATACCGTGGTGAAAACATTGATGGGAACTATCTTTAATGTAAAAAGAATGGTTTCACAGGAGCTTTGTATCTATAAATTAACTAGTAAAACAAATCCAGTCTCTAAAGTGGTGAGGACAATAACTGCTTTGTAGGTTTATAGTGAAAAGCAAATGACTTAATCTTTGAAGAAGACTTGGAAGAATACTTCAAAATGCTCAGTATTCATTATTATATTACATTTAGAGAGGATGGTTTTTATCAAGCAAGGATATTAACTGAATAGAAACACAGATTGTAAGTGTTGCATTTATACATGTGACTTCATAGCTGATTGTTGACAGGAGAGTCACTAATCCAGCGTGGCACGTGAGTCCATTCATGACTAAGGTGTACAGCTAATGAAGCTATAGGAACATGAAGGAGAAAAGATTAGGATCTCGACGTGTTAGTGATTTTAGTTGTGGCTTTCCAGAAGTAACAGCTAAGCTATCCCAAATTAAGTGGCTTACCAAAGAAACATAATTTCATGGCAGAGCTGAGCTTTGAGTTTAGATCTTCTGACTGTGAGCATGTAGGGCTCATACATGATTTATAATTTGGGAATAGAAAATTTGGGAATTTGAATTATAAAATAATTATTGCGTATCAACATGCTAGGTATAGGCTTATTGATTCTTATCAAGCATTCACCAATAAACTAGTCTTGAAAGACAAATATTTGGTGATTTCAGTGATAAAATGTTTGTGTGAGTACTTAAAAAAATAAAAAATAAAATAAAACCCTGGAATGTTCATACTGTAAATATTGCTACTTGAAATGTACAATGTGATTTATATTCCATATGTTTAGACAAAATATTTTACAAGGAAGAAGAAAAGTATTTTCATCATTCTTGTGATATGTTTTCTCATGTAGTTTTCATAATTTTTTGTATAAGTAATTTCTTTTGAATTTACTGTGTGGACAGAGAAACTATGGATTAGGTGTATTTGGGGAGCTTTTTCAGACTCACACAGTTAGTGAGCGACCTGGATGAATGCAAAGTCAGATTTCCAGCACCAAACCCCACATTTTTCTAATAACCTGGATGAATTTACTCCATATATATCCATTCATTTTTGCTTCACTTTGCTTTAAATCACTCAATAAGTTGTTTGCCAGCTTCCAAATTGGGCGTCTCACAACTGCCTGTAACTCTAGCTCAGAGATCTGACACACTCTTCTGGGCCCTGGGGGGCAACCATACACACATATAGTGCACACACACACGTACACACACATACACACACATACACACGCACGGACACATGCACACACAAACACACACACAATCCTAGCTATATATCAATATTTTGAGATGGAAGAATGAAGCTTGATTAGATAATTTCCTTTTTTGCTTATTTTTTAAATATAAGCAAAGACATTTAAAATACTGCGGTGTGGGGGGTAGGCTTCCAGCTAGGTATTGTTAGAAGCTGAAGGTTAGGGTAAGGGTTGGGTTTTAGAGTTAGGGTTAGGGCTTAGCTCCCAGGCCTACTGGGCAGTTTTCTATAGTACACCGAAGTCATCAAACCCTTTGATTTTTCTGGGGACCCCCAAACTAGATCAGCATACTTTTGTTGCAATTCTGCTTGACTCTCCCCTAGGGAGTGGAGAATGATGGCCGCAGGGCTGGTGTTTTACAGACGAAGAAGCGTTATTTAGTGTCTCAAAGCTTAAATAAATATTTACTGTCATTACAATTTCTCCTTTTTCTGTTTCCCTTAAACTGTGGGTGGCAATTAAAAAATAATGTCAGTTCAGGGTCAGAGAACTTCATGTGTTATCAAAATAATGAGAAATTCTCAAAATGCCACCTGCAGAAGTAGAAACACAAGAATAATGTTGTGTTGAACTGCCACTGGACATATTAATTATAAATATTTCTAAGATCTCTAGAATGAACTGGGAACTTCACACAGGAGATAGTCTCAGCATTGCGCACAGTGTGGTAAAATTGTCACATAATGGAGTCATCCAATATCTGAGCTCTATGACATGCTAACACTTTAGAGCAATGCAATCCAATTAAGACTTCCTAAAATTTAGCTTGTATGGCATGCCTCACATGTCACATAGCTGGTCTGTAGACACCATGTTAAGTGTCAACACACCACAATGAATTTTTAGAAATGACTCATCTTTCGGAAGGAGTCTCTGACAGCTGCAAACTCATTGTGAAGATAAGTAGCCTACTATTACCAATATTTGCAATTATCAAGACCATAGGTCTATCAGATCCACAGTAGCAGAAGGACATAAAGAAATCTTGTTGGTGATAGGAATAAGAGAGAAAGGGATTTGATGTTTATCTTAAAGTTTTATGTCCGAGGAAAGAGTTGGTAACTAGGATTTGACATTAAATAGTCTAAGGATCATCTCAGGCAGTTTGTCTGATATTTCTGCATTATTAATGTCTGGTTATGGACCTCTGAAAGTGGTTATACAAGGACCCCATGCATTTCAACCCAAAAGAATATAAGTCTGGTTTATACAGTTTCAAGTGTTGGCCCTTGAAAAATTGCAAAACAAACAACGGGTATTTCTAGGTCCTTCAAAGTGACATTAACCTCTGGTTGGCTCTTAAAACTTGTGGTACATGGAGGGTGGCCTCTTTCCCACCCCAAATGACCTTCTTGCTTAGGCCAAAAGCCACAGGGTCTCAGGTGTCATGTTTTATGTCAAAAGTCACATATAATTGCTACTATCATTGTGCATGCATGGAGGATGATTTCCCAGACTCCTGGGAAATCCTAAAATCTGCAAATGCACAGTACCCTGTGCACAATTGTAAGTTTTTCATATAACCTTCTCACATCCTCCAGCAAGTGTAAATCATCTTTATATGACTTATAAGGACAAAGATACCATCTAAATAAACCATGCCATTTTTAAAATGACTAATAATGAGGAAAAAGACTGTATGCATTCAGTATTAATTTCCCTGTTTTTAATCTACAGCAGGCTAAATTTCCAAATACGAATTCCATGATTATGAAAGTGTGAGTGCATTAGATTTTAAAAAGAGATGTTCTTGTATTCAGCCACAATTTGAAAGTATATTCAAATAATAAGAATTTTTAAGTAAAAAACTATGACCATACCTTATTGGGAGTGGCTATATTTCTACTCAAATTATGAAAAATTTTTGTAAGATTTAATACTAATAATTATTACTAATAATGCTTTTTTAGTATTTATGCTTCTTATTGATTATATATATGTGTGTGTGTGGATGTGTGTGTGTATGAGTACAAGTGCTTGAGAGAGCCAGTGCTATTGAATCACCCTGGAGTTAGAGTTACGGGAGCGGTAAACTTCCTGAGAAGGAAGCATATTAGAGTCTTCTGCAAGAGCAGCAAGTGCTCTTAACCACTGAGTCATGTCTCCTCCCCAAATAATGCTACTATTGTTTTGCAAAAAATAATTGGTAGATATTTCACAAAGATGGCATACAAATATAAAAAAAAGGACAGGAATATGCTGCTATTCGTAATTAGGGGAAGGCCAAACTATGTCCGAAATCAGATGCTGCTCCACAGGCACCCAATGGGAGACTGGATGAGAAGTAGTTGGCCACCCCAGGTACTGCTGGTGACATCTTAGCTGTGATGTCAGCTCTGACAAACAGACTAGTCAGTTCTCATAAACATGTATTTACTGTGTAAGCCAGTGATTTCATCTGTATGTTTTGTATGTATGGGGTTTGTTGGCTTCTTTCATACAATGTATTTTGGTTTATATTCATTTTCTTCCTTTAACTCCTCCAGATCCTCCACAATGCCCCACATGCCTAGCCTCATTCTGTCTCTCTAAAAAAAACAAAAACAAAACACAAAACCTCAACAACTATTAATCAAAACAAACAAAGACCGAAAAGCACACACAGAAACCTGTGGAACTGGTTCTGTGCTAGCCTCCTACCTACACTTGAGCATGGGGCCTGCTCTGCAGGGGTGTGACGGGCGTGCCCAGAGACTCCACTGGAGAACACCGATTTTCTTTGTCACATCCAGTGACGCTGCAGTGAAGAACATTGATTTTCCTTTTCTAGCAGCTGTCATTTTCAAAAAGCTTCTTGATTGAGGGTGGAACATTCCGTCCACCCCCTCTTCTGGGCTGTAGGATTTTCTCTGCAGGTCTTATGCATGCTGTCACGGACTCTGTGAGTTCACATGTGTGTATTTCATGTTGTTTCTGGTAGGTGCTGGTCCCTCAGAGTCATCCATTTGCCCTGGCTCATGCAATCACACTGCCTGCTTGCCTGCTTATCCACATCTCTGAGCTTTGAGGGAGGGCTGATGAAGACTGTCCACTTAGGGCCTAGTGCTCCGAAGACTCTCCCTCTCTATACATTGTGTAGTTGTGGTGATCTGTGTTGGTTTCCCTCTACTGCAAGATGAAACTTTTCTGCCGTGTGTTGAGTGATGTACTAATTTATTGGTACATCAGTATTTTGAGTCACTAGGAGTCATTTTGTTGCTAGCTCCTTTTAGTAGAATAATAGTACTAGTTTTTTTTTCCCCTCCAGGACTGTGCCCTATCTAGTCTCCTGTTTTGGCCATTTTAACTGCATCAGGTGTGGGTTGCCTTTTCTAGAGTATATTTAAATTCACTAAATGGTGTAGGAGGTCCTTCTGTGTGTGTGTGTTGCTTTCATTGGTTAATGAATAAAGAAACTGCTTTGGGCCTGATAGGGCAGAACTTAGGTAGTAAGAGGAAGAAGGTATCATATTATTCTGTTTAAATATTTCCCATGTTGTCTGGGGTGGAGGGGTGAGGAATAAGCCAACCACACCTTTTCACTAGGGAAAGTTTGAGCTGACAGAAACAATGTAAGACTGGATGTTGACCATAGCATCTGTTATGAATGTAGTAAAACTCATACGTACTGTGAAATGCTAAAAGTAGGATTTGTATAAAGTAAATCTCAATATATTTGATTAAAGATTGCTAAATTGTTTATCATTGCTACAAACATTCCATAAACACTGTTGTATCTTCTTAGTGTACAGACATATGGGCTCGTACCCACTGTCTTTGCTGCTGCCCATTAATACTGATATGGATTGGTTTAGCCTATTAGCCTATCATTACTTCCAAGTTCAAATATTGTCTTTTCTTTTAGTAGTCTTATAAGGATATAAATCAAAATAATTCAACTAATTTTTGTATTATTCTTGCCCCTATTAATTTTAGCAACCATTTATTCTTGTTGCAGACAGTGCTATTAATCTAATAGGATTTTATATTTCCATGGTTCTTCTGCACTTATTTATTATAATCTTGCATAAAAAGCTTTCACTGAAATCTTCATTTCAAATATTATAATAATACATATACACAAATATTTAATTCACTAGATTTCATTTATTTTTTTGGTAGTTTTTTTATTGAAAATTTCCACCTCCTCCCCTCCTCCCATTTCCCTCCCCCTCT
>LOJH01040874.1:0-14735 GCA_001685095.1 Ellobius talpinus
TTTATTAACCAATGAAAGTAACACATAGACAGATGACCCACCTACATCAATTCCTCATTGCCATCTTATAATCTGTTAACACATACTAGTGGTTGGTCCTGTCAAAATAGTGTGTATCATATATAATCATATACATATATATGATTACATATATATGGAATCAATAGACATTTCTGATTGATAGGCAGATGTGAGAACACAATTTATTTTTTGTTTCAAAGCTGGCTACTTTATTATATAAATACTAATTATCTTATAAAAGTTAGATAATTAAAGTATTAGTTTTTATCTACATGTATAGAATATATTAAGCAAACACAAATGAATCTAAACCATAACATTAACAAAAGAAGGATGTCAGAGTTATGTTTTAGCATATGGAAGAACTGATGACCCTGAAAGAGCGTAGACCAACAGGACATGCTCGTACTGTGGACCTAGCGCTACTCCTCTCTTAGTAAGAAGCTCGGAGGGTGAGGAAACTTTATATGAGTTGCAGTATGTTTTATTCCTAGTGGTAAAGATCCCACTGAAATGAAATCATCTCAGGAATGCAGTTCATCAACTACACCTTTTAGCCTTGATTCCAAAACAAATCAACTGGTTGTCAGTTGGCTTTATCTTAGTGTTCATTAATGTTCAAGTCATATTTGCTCCCAGGCAGAGCACCGAACTCTGCATTTTTGCTTGTTGGCTGTTTATAAGATTTCTTTTTAATTGTGTATTTATGTGTGAGTCTGTGGGAGAGCAGGTGCTGGAGAGTGCAGCGGCTGGAGGAGACCACAGACCACAGGCATGGGATTCCCCTGAGTCAGAGGACAGTCAGTTATGAACTGTCCTACATAGATGCCGGGAGTCAGGCATGAGCCCTCTGATCCACCAGCTCATCTCTCTAGCCCACAAGTTGTATTTTTAATCCTTTTTTCTAAAACCCGTTACTTAAGCCCCTAAGTTCTATTGATTTGCTTGTTTCACAAAACAAGTTTCTTGCTTTAGTAGACTCATTTATTACTCTGACACCATTAAGACCCTCTCATACTACATGAAACTTGGATGAAGGCCAGGATGTACATCCTGGTCATTTTCACACCCAGCAAAGGAAAGTACAGTTGGTGGTTCAAAAAGGTTTGTTTGCCCTTTGCTAGCTGAATACCTGCTTATAACAAATGGTTAAGGTTATCTCTATTATTTGAGAATGTCCCTGCACTCCTATGCTAGTAAGTAATAAATCCCCAACCTTGTTCTCCTGTATGGTCCCTCGTATGTATTTATTTCATCAAATGTTAAGATCAGGCCAATGGATGTGACTCTAACAAAACCAAGAGAACAGAAAAACAGAGTTTTTCAATTCTTGTTACTAAAGTTTACACTTCTTAATAGCATAGGCAGGGGAATAGTGAGAGACCTCTATCATAGGTCAGGCAAAGAGTCTTATGCTGTGGGATAATGCTCTTGTACACTGTAAAGATTTGTCACTCATATTGGTTTAATAAAATGCTGATTGGACAGCAGCCTGGCAGGAAATATAGGCAGGGTGACCAGAACAGCAAAATTCTGGGAAGAGGAAAGACAGAGTCAGTAGTCACCATCCGGACACAAAGGAAGCAAGATGAGAATGCCTCACTGAGCAAAGGTACCAAGTAATGTGGCTAAACAGAGAAGAATTATGGGTTAATTTAAGTTGTAAGAACTAGTTAATATGAGCCTGAGTTAATAGGTAAAACAGTTTATAATTAATATAAGTCTTTATGTGTTTCTTTGGAACTGAATGACTGAGGGACCGGGTGGGACAGAAACTTTCATCTACAGTCTTGCCAAATAACTCAATTAGTTGAAAACATTACTTTGATTTAACCTTCTCTTGGTTCATTGCAATGCAAGTGTGACATTAGATTCAAAGTTATTAATTCATTGGCAGTATGCAGTGAGAGTCTTGCCATATTCTCACCAATATACAATGTTAACAGGCTATACCTCTCAGTGCTATCTAATTATGATGATGAAAGATGAACCTATTTTAATGATTTATGGGATGGAGTTACTTTTAAAGGGTTCAAAATATTATGGCGAATAAACAAAAACATTCCTACAAATGATCTAAAGAGTGACTATAAAAAGGAGTTTTAAAAAGGAGCAGAAAAGAGAAGTCCGGGGACTGATATCCACAAGTACATAAAGGAAAGAGCTATGCAGGTGCATACTTCCACATACTGGAAAAAGAAAAGAATACATGATTGACAGAGTCTCAAGATGTGTCCAGGAAGACACAGAAAGCAAGATGCTTTCTGACATGACCTGGAGAAGATGATCAGTGATCCCAGGGAGCACATTTGTGTTCGCTAGTGAGCAGACTGGAGGCACTGCTGGTAGAGTTGGAGGAAACCGAGGCAGCTGGGAGAGTCACAACAGCAATCAGAAATCTGCATTTGGAAGAACCTATTAAGAGAAGAGTTCCCAAAGGAGATGGTAGGATGTCCCATTCTACCCTGGTGCACTCCTGGGGATGTGGCCAATGTGCCTTTCCCTGCTGTGCTCCTGCAGCTTGTCCATCTGTGGCTCAGATTTGGCACTTAGGATATAGTGGCTTAGATTGTTCTTTATTTCCTTAAGAGCGGTCTATATCCAAACAACCTGTGAGGTCATCACCAATTGCTTCCTAATGTCTGCCCCAATGTCTTACACACACAGCCACTGTAAATAATATGCTAGAGGTAGCAACAGGAAATGTAACAATAGAAACAGCAAATACCGTACTTTGCTAAGGACTCTGTATGTCCTATTTCATTTAATTCTCCTGCCTGTAGTGACTATTATTATCTATCATTATCTCCAATTTAAAAATGAAAGACAAAAAACATATCCCCAAAACCCAGAGAAGTTCAAAACCTTGGAACTATAAGGACCAACTCTGTGCTAATGTTCTTGATGTTATAAGTATTGGGTCCAGAGTTAAGAACCCCAGCATCCATGTGAAAACCAGGCATAGTGGTAGGCATCTGTGATCTTGGCAGTGGGAGGGAAGAGACAGGTGGGTGATAGGATCTTTCTCTCCAGTCAAACTTAAACGATGAGTTCAGTTAGAGATACTGTCTCAAAAAATAAGATAGAGAGAGGCAGAGGAAGACATGCAAGGCTGTTCTCTATCCTACACCCAAGGTACACATAGACAAACATGCCTGTATACACATGTCACATGTGCACACATGTGTAGCCCATACACTTGGAATTCAAAGCTTGTCTCTGCTCACATAAGCTGTGGTTGACAGAGTTAGACTTTTTGTCCAAGGTTTCAGCTCTCCTCTCTAGAGCTCCAGTGGGAAGAGCTGCTATACACGATCTCCCTTCCTCGTCTTTCCCAGATATCTAAACTCTTCTCATCATGTGCAGTGCAAGTTCCTCGTATCTGTCACCAGCATCTTCTGGGGTTTGTGATTTGTCTCCAGTGCATAACCCCTTATGTCCAGGAAAAGCACGAGGTCACACAGCTGAGAGCTGGGGGCCCTGAAAAGCAGGAGAGTCTATCCAGCATAAATCATGCAGCAGACGTCTGTCAGACAGACCACCCGCAGAAGCGCAGACCAGAGGCCAGATGGCATGATCAGATAAACATAGGCACACGCCTTAACTCTGAATTTCAGATAAGCAATCTTTTGGTTTAAGTAGACACCAGATAAATAGACTAGTGCACATTATAAAGGACATTTTTCCCCCAAATCAGAGAGCTACCTTTACTCGGGCATCCTATACTCACATTTGCTAAAGCTGATACACTTAAGACCAGAGACTACTGTGATGTGGTAAAGAAACACAGCCATGAAACATGGTATAGAAAAGAGGGGAAGGAAAGGAATACTTCAGACGTTGTTTCAAAACTCAGAACTGATGGTTAATAAACTGCCCAAGCTTTGCAGAATTAGAAGTTTTAAATCTGAATCCCAATGATTTTTAAATATTCATAAATTTTCTGGCATTCTCACTCCTTTCTCTTAAACACACACACTCACACATGCACAATTAGAAAACAACATGTTGAACCCCTCCTCCGTACAATAACTTTATATAACTACATAGGCTTCTCAAGGCAATTATTGCAAATCTCAAGAATCACTTCTTTATCTTCTCCTAGTACTTCTATCTCTCTAGTCTTTAATAGAAATCTCCAGGGTTTTGAAGAGAAAACAACTTTGAAAGCCATCAAGCTGGCATCCCTCCTGTGGGAAAGGCTGCTCTCAGTGAGGGTAAAAAGATTTGTCTGCACCTATGTCTCAGTCTGCATTCTGCTCTCCGATATGTGCCTGAGATTCTTGTGACAGTATTTATGCTAAACCTGAAACTCAGAAACCAGATGCTGCACTCTCTTGTGGGTCTCTAGGTCAGCTGACCCAGTCAGCACCCAGACACTCTGATGCTCCTCACAAAGGAAGTCCGCTGAGTGGCCCAATGTCTGGGGCCTCTGACCTCTGCAGGCTGGGAACTTGGACTCCTTTCTTTCTTGCCCTCTCCTTGCCCCTTTGCTCCTTCTCTTTTCCATAAGTCCCCTTCACTGAGCTATCAGTGTTGGACCAGGACACAGCAATCCTCTTCTGAGAGTCATGGCATTAGGAAAGAGATCTTAGGTCAAATATTCACGTCATGGAAACATTAAAGATGGGTGAGGGAGTTGATACCCCAAATTCATGTTTATTTAGCTTTCTAGGAAGTATCTTCCTACTATTTCAAAATATTATTGTTATTCATTATTACTACTATTATTATTATTATTATTGGTATTGAGTCAGGATCTCTAGCTGGTCTTGCATCCACTACATAGCCAAGGGTGAGAATCGCCTGACTTTCCTGCCTCCATGGCTTTCATGCTCACATAACAGGCATCACCTACCATGTGCATTGTATGCAATGCAAAAAAAATCAAACCCAGGATTTGTGTGTGGTTGGTAAACACTCTACCTAGTAACCTAAACCTTAGCCCTCAGAGCTTGGCATCTACTTGGTGTCATGTCTATGGTGGGTGTGGATCTTCCTAAAGTTCTCTGTATTGTAAACTATGTCGTTCATGATGGGCTATTTTCATAATCATAATGCTGGTCTTTGGAAGTTTTTCGTGTTATCCATCTAAGTGAATCTCGTTAAAAACAAGTGATTCGCATGAAAAGGTATCACAGTTTGAGAAGTAACACTCTAGAACATGGATCATCTTTTCTGGATTGCATGGGTCTTCTATGCCAATGATACCACCAAGAGATATTATATCTGTTGGCATTCCTTTTTTATTTGCCAGTTACTTTCTCAAAAGAAAGAAAGAAAGAAAGAAAAGAAACAATCAGTCTTACAAATTTAGGGAAACAAACAAACAAATTTAAACTGAAAACAAATACCTCTTAAGTAGCCAAATAATGCTGACTGGATTTCAGAAAAGGCATTCTAGCTGCTGGGAATGAATGCCACTGATTCAGAGTCAACAAACATGAATGCAAACATTTACTGCTGAGATTAGTTTTGTCCTCATAGAATTCTGTGTTTCAAAATGAAATTTTGCTGCTAAGTTATAAGGTTGGCAAGATGCTGAATTTTAAAACATTCTAATAACTGGTTTGCAAAGATGTATGTTTAGGGGCGACATTTTTGGTAGTTCTATTTCATGATGATCAGCACTCTCTCTAAATGTTCTGCTGGAGTTCTTTACACCAGTAAAAATTTAAAAAAAATCAAAGATCATATACAATTAGTGCCACAGCCCATGTATCTAACAGGAGCTTGGTTCTAAGGTAGTTGAAATATTTCAGAGTCCAGGAATTTCATAGGAATATCTGAGAGCTATGCAGAGTGTCATGGATCTGAGCATGAAATTTGGGTTCGACATACATTTGTTTTTTATTATATGCTGAATAAATCCAGTTTTATTTTCTCTTACAAATTGGCTGGAGTTTACATTTCATTATACACTCCTTCCATCAAGAAAAGGGAAAGGAATACTGCAATGCTTTAGGGCCCTGGGTGTTCGGGCTGGAGACAACACACTCTCAGAGGTCCAGCGGTTCATTCTTCTCAGTAGATGACTTCAGATTCTCATTCTTCTGTATACCTGCCCTGAAGTTTAAGCTTCTCATTTACATTTCCACGAGAAAGAATAAGTGGGGGGTACCCAAACTAAATAAAATCGTTAAGTTTTCTACGTGTCTATAATAAAACTACTGCGTACAGTAGAAACTACTGTAGAATAGTGTTATTTGACTATGGGTTTTTGTTAATGACATTTGTATACTTAAAACGACACAGCTGAACATTATTATGATGAGCTAGGATGCATGCTATGGGAAAGTACAGGGTGAAATGAATGCAAAGAGACCCTGGAACAGAAAGCTGCATCGCAGAACAAGCAGTGTGTGTTTTCACTCAGATGCTTTGGGGACCACTCTTCGGCCTTCTTTAACAAGTTTCCATGCTCCCTCTAGGCGTGGACACATGTGGGCACACGCTATGTGCATCTCAGTGAGTCTGCAGGGCTCTGTGTCTTGAGTCTGTAGAAGCAGGGCCTCACATCTCCTGCTATGATTTTGTGCCTCCAGATTAGACTAAGTAAAGAAACTGGAGCCAGTAGCATTGTGCTATATCTGCTCATTGCTTCCAACTACTTTATATTGAGGTAAGTAGGGCAATGTTGCAGCATCTTCTATGCTCTGATATCTAGTATTCATATTCAGTGCTGTTACAAGAACTTACGTGAATAAACATACAAGTTACTGAATTATTTATACATCATTTCTATTAACTTAGTGAGATATATTTTGTAAATTACAAATACTGTCCAAAAGCCTAAAATCATTTAGACTAATTAGTACATTGTACAATCTGTATAATTGATTTTTAAATGAATAGGTCCCTAAGTGAGTTTTGAATGTCCTATAATAATTGGTTTCTAATAAATGGTATAAATAAATGAATGATTAATGCATTTACATAGAAAGCATTTGCTAGATGTTTAGACCAACTGAAAAATCAGTACATTGGTCCAGATAATACCCCTAGAATGTTAAGCATTGCAAAAATCTAGATGCCCTTATTACAAGCTAGAAATTTTATGCTTAACTATCTTTTACTCTTAAGTCATAAACGCAAGTGCACATTTACCTTCAGATATATTATTTGCTTTAAATCTAAGCCTCATTTGATTTGAACAGAGTGGATTGGGGTATCAGACATGAAGCTTCCTGGTAAAACCTCAGTGCTAGAGTTTCCCTTAAGACAGGAAGACATTCTGCATTCTGTTAAAAGTTGTTTACAGAAGCTCCACGCAGGGGGTGTGTGTGTGTGTGTGTGTGTGTGTGTGTGTGTGTGTGAGAGAGAGAGAGANGAGAGAGAGAGAGAGAGAGAGAGAGAGAGAGAGAGAGAAAAGATGCTCTATTTAAGAAGATCAGCTAGCTATGTGGCTGCATTTGGGAGAATTCATGGTTACTTGCCAAATATTAATTTTCAGCACTTAGTATCTTTGGCTCAGACCCAATCTCAGCATTTCAGAATCTGTTAGATTTTCCTTCTTCTAAAAGGCAAATTGACACTTGAGAGCAGTTCTGACATCCTTTGTGCAAATGGAAGCAGCCGACCAGAAAATGTAAGAAAAAAGACCAAAGTCATGGGGAGTGACTGCATAGTTAGAAGAGAATCTCTGTTGTTTACCCACACGTCAAAATGCCGCATAATTTAGAAGCAAGGTGTGTTATTGATTAGCTCTGCACCACTAATTCTTGCTTTGGGGGGGATAATAGATTCCAGGCTTCCCCTGGAAGGCATTCCTTCTGAACCACTGAAACTTGGTGGCACTGTCAGTCAAGGAATTCTGTCCTTTCCTTGTCCATGTGGCAGGCACATGAGACAACTTCTCTCTTTAAATATAGATCATGTGTCAGATGAGGGGAAGGTGTATTCTGTGTGCCTCCATCCTGCTGTACTGCCCTGCCATCCACGTACCTCATGACTGTGCTCCTTGCCTGGCTCCTGCCCTCTCCTGCCTGGTTTCCTGCGGCCTCTCTGATCTTTGAAACTTTCCCATAGTCTTAGAACAAATTATCTATTCTTTTCAAAACAAAAAAGTTCTGCTTTCTGCTGCTTACCTTTCAAAACTCCAAGTGACAAAACTTTTCTTAATTTTTGGGGTTTTTTGCCAGCTTAGAGAACAAGTATAGAAAAAATAATAATTAGTAGCCCCCCTGAGGTAGTGTAATTAATAATTATCCAAGGAAATAGAGTTCATACACAACCAGAAAAAAGAAAGACATTCATTTCTTCTGCTGTTCCACCTATTCCTTCAGTTTAATCTATTAAGCACTGATGTGTTAGTTAGGGTTCCTGGTTTCATTACCAAAGCCACCTGGGGAAGAAAGGGTTTATTTTATTTTATAATAATATTTCAGTTTATAATTAGTGCATCATCCAAGGAAGTCAGGGCAGGAACTCAAGGCAGGAACCTGAAGGCAGGAACTGATGCAGAGGCCATGGAGGAGCCCTGCTCTGTGGCTTGATCCTCATGGCTTGTTCAGTCTGCTTTATTATCCCATTCAGGACCACCTGCCCAGGAGTGGCACTACCTGCAGTGAGCTGGACCCACCCACATAATTTACTATCCAAGGTAATAACCCACACACTTGCCTACTGGCCAGTCTCACGGAGCCATTTTCCAGTTAAGAGTCCCTCTTTCTAGGTATGTCTAAATGTGTGACAAGGTGACAAAATTCACCCCCCTATTATTGGTCTAGCTCATTAGCCCAACAAATTCCACAATAATTTTCAACCAAACTATTACTTATCTTTGTAATATTGCTCATGACAGTGTTTTTTCCATGTACATGAGTTTGAACCTCAAAAGGTAAAGGATCCAGGTAAGCTCCAAAAAACATCAGTTGATATTTCAAGATGGTTTATTGCTACTCTGTCATGAGTTCTGATTACTTAAGAGGCCAAAATTCACTGCTTAGGAAGCCATGTTTTTATTCCGTCCTATGAATCTTATTCCTGATCAAAGCAGAAAGGGCAGACTTGTTGAGCTGTGTTGCTGGAAGGTGAGAGTGTCTGACTCTTTTGGCTCAGTCTAACTCTGATGTCCCTCAGACCAAAAGCATCTGCCACAAGCAGGTCAAAGTGCAGGGAGCTTGTTTTCATAACCATCCTCTTCACGGAAGCTGCTCACTAAAGTATGGCAGAATGACACGAACACCAATGCAAGTACGATCAGTTCTGAGATTCCAGGCGAAGCCTTTGGCAAGCGCCCCTGTGGCACAGGGCTCACACGTTTCTTCCTAGCAAATTTCTTTTCCTGCTTGTATCCGGCCATTCTCATTACTTGGTGTTTGAGCACTTGATCACTTGGGAGCACAGAGAGATGAGCCAGAGCATCCATGGGAAATCATTCTGGGATTATAGCATTGACCGAAAATGATGAGTTTGCACACAGGTGATAAGAAAATGCCCTGTTATTCCCTTGGTAGCTCTTCCCTGGGTCTGGTATATATAACTTCCCTATACAGTAGGTTCTGGACTCAGTCTGAGCTGAGAACTCAAGAGAGCCCCTGTCTCCAAGATGCTATTTTCCAATCAGACTGACTTCATCCTGAAGAGGTTGAAACTCAGAATGGAGACCTGAGTTTTCATCTCTGCTTTACACCTACCCTACAATGGATTTAAACTCAGAAATTCCTACCCCATCTTCCTAATGATTAGTTTGATGATCAGGTACTGTATTATAGTGAAATAGTTCTATTAACTGTAATGCATTCAACTAATGTAAATTACAATTTTCCCTTTAATCTATATACATTTAAAACCTGATTTTAGTGAAGTTTAATGAGGAGGTAGTTTCTTGTAATGCCTAATAAATGCAATCAAATCACATTTAATGGTAATGTTGGGTAAAATCTACTTATAAAAATCCTCACTGTTAAGAAAGCAACTTAAATAATAAACATTAAATAAAACTAGCATAAACACATAATCATTAATCAAATAATCGATGCCACTAATATAATGTTTAAGGATTGAGATGTTATATTAGTAAGTCTGGGAAGTTTTTGTCAGCCCTTACTTGTAAGTGCCGGAGCCCAGCTGACTTCTATGCATGTATCACCCAATGAATTACCTTATCCAGCAGTGAGACAGACGTGTGCAGAGCAAAGGCTGGAGTCAAGGTCGTTGCTTTCTGACATTGATCCTACTCTAGTTTCTGAACCATTTTCAATTGACTCCTTTCACTCTGCCTCTGTTGCCCCAAAGCCCAATGAACTCAACTGGACAGGTGAAAATACCCTGAAGTCAATGGCTATCCTGTCTCCTGCATGTGTCTGCTCTATAGACTCAAGCAAAGAAACAGCTTACTTCCACACTTTCTAAACCAAACTCAAATGGTGACTGCAAATCCAATATACAAGAAAGAAACAGAGCAGCACAGAACCTACTAATTTTACCCTGATTGTTTAAATACAGAAAAAACTGACAATTCCATGTTTAATTATATGGAAGGACATTTCCGGCATTGGACAGATGATCAATGCCAAAATTAAATCTAGTGAAGTTTTATGTGCAAGATGAAGAGAGGTAAAACCCAAAGTGGAACCCAGTTTCCCCCAAATGTGGTTAAGAAACATAAACATGCAATGCTGCTTTGAAATCAGGAAAGGTTTATCAAGAAGTTAGGATGGGGTGTGCAATGCCAACCTGGCTTTCATTTGAGCCTTTCTATAGCTAAGAAGTCACCTGAAAGTGTCCATGATTCTATTTACTCTAAATCCAGAATGGACTTTTTCGGAGACACTAACTCAACATGAGGGCCTCTAGATAAGCTTCACAGGTCTTAGGCACTTGCCATTCACCTGGGAACTGCATCCCTTTCCTCTCAAACCCACCACGTGTGGTTTGACATTATGTTGGCCTTTGATTAACAATCGGCAGATGCTGCACCAATGATAGATGGGAAACACCCCCAAATCCAGCCACCCTGAGTGAATCTGATCTTTACAAGGTAAGTGGTCAGCATTTCTCATCTCCTGTTTTCACCAAGCAACAGGATCAGATTCATCTCACCCAACTGGTTACAAAGAGTAAAATTGTGCTGCCCTCAACTAACTTCAACTAACTTCAAAATGCTGCTTATTATTTCTGTGTTAAGCAGTTTGGTTGTCTTTTGTTTTTTCAAAATTTAAGATGCAGTCTTTAATACAGCTAAGACTGAAAATCTTGAAATTGTGAAGAAGCTAAGCCTGGGAAGGAGAGAGAACTGTGACCAAACATCTGGAAGTGTGGACTGGTACACTTTCCGTAAAGCCTGGAAACCAAACAGCAGATTGGAATAGATGCAGGGGACACTTCCTGCTCAGTTAGTATTCCAATAGTTTGAAGTCAGTCCTAACCCTAAAAGTGGGATTGACTCTGCAGGAATTTTTTTCCAATTAACTTGACATATAGAAACCTGTTAGAAAGAAAAAGAAAAAGAAAAAAAATCACATGGCCACACACACTGATGCTGGCACACTCCAGGAGCTGCTCACACCTGTCTGGATATCAGAGCCACATTTTCCATCTTTGCAAGTCTGCCCAGGAACAATCAGATCTCACAGATCTGAAGCTGCTGTGCTCGTAAATGAACACTTTCCCTCTCGACCATACCTGAATTCTATGTGTATGTTGGGTTGGATAGTACGTCTCTGTAATATGTATCATATTAGCTACTCATGTGGAATTGATCTGCGCTGAACACAAACTATACATAAAACCAATAAATGTCTGAGAAGAGAACTAAAAACAATTTTGTATCAGATTACACTTAGAAAGGTATGCTTTCCAAGGAATAAGCTTACTTGAAAATATTTTTATGAAGTGTTTGAGAATTTCACGCGTTGTATTTTGATCCAGTTCAACCCCTTTGCCATCTCCCTTCCCCCTTCCCATAACAACCCGACTTTGTGCCCTCGTTCTTCATTTATCCTTGGTGTTTGGCCATCCATTGACGTGTGCGAGACTTAACAGGGGCCATACCCACAAAGAAAACTGACTTTCCCTCTCCCAGAAGCTATCAATCACCAACTGCTTCTCAGCCAGGGGTGGAGATTTATGTCTACCTTCCCTCTCCACACTGGGGTTTTGCCTGGCTTGACCTTGCACACGTCTTGTGCATTCTGTCACAACTGCTGAGTTCATTTGTGTAATTGCCCTATTGCATCCATAAAACACAGTTTCTTTGTGATCACCCACTGTCTCTGGCTGTCAGGCTCCTTCTGTCCCCTCTTCAGAAATTCTTCCAAACCCTTGGGAGGAAGAGGTGTGTTACAGATATATCATTTGCAGCTGAGAACTCTGCAAGGACTTACTCTCTGCACCTTGAACACTTGCAGGTCTCTGTGTTAGTTGTCATAGACAGCAAAAATAAGCTTATCTGATGAGGTTTGAAAGACACACTAATCTGTGCGTATAGTGAGAGTTCTTAGGAGTCAGTATAAAACTGACTCCTAAGAACATTAGCAGAAAAATATAGCAAGCTATCCATGAGGGCCTATGATCTGTCTCACAGGTTCTTGACCCTGACCACTATGCTATCTATAACTTCTGTCTTGTGACTTTGACCCCAAGTCTAATCACTCTCAAGTGGTTGGTTCACAGCGGGTAATTTACTTCATGAAGGAGGGACTCAGGTTGAATACCCACCCATGACAAAGACTCTTCAACCGAGCAACACCAAGAGGGACAGTCCTTTGTCACTGTGATGGAAAAAGAAACCAGGCTTCTGTGAGTCAAAGAGAGTGGGGGCCAGATGGAGCTGGAGTCACTCTACTGAGACACAGGAAGTTGTGCACATTGTCAAGGGGTGGCCATGTTTGTTTGTGGGGCTTTTGCTTTATTACTTTTCTAAATACTAAAATTTGAGGTTACAAATTTGCTTTTTGCTATATCCAAGCATAAGTTTAGCTATAAGACTCTAAGATATAAGAGTCTAAATATAAGATTTAGACTCCCCAGGAAAAGGGGGATTCTGTTTGTCTTCTAAAAGAACATAGCTTATATATGTATACACATATATAAAACATACTTATATTTTATTTATGTTACTTATATACATTACTGATATATCACACAAATATATTCACATATATATTATATACATATATATTAATCTTAAATGAAAGAAAACACAACTAAAGTAATTTCAGTTTAACAGGAGGTTTAAATTATTTCCCCATTTAGAAATTATCTCATTAGCTAAGTTAATAAGAAGAAGCATTAGAATTCTACTCTTACTCCAGTAATTCAAAACCCTTGACAGCTATTATTAAACGAAGGGACCATTATACTAAGCCTGTGATGGACAAGCTTCTGAACTTTGTGGATCTAGTAGGCAACACAGATTACTTAGACGCAATCCCAGGGTTCATCATTTCTGCGTCAGAGCCCCTGGCTCATCCCTGATGTATCAAGAAATCAAAGCCTTCGTGTACATACCCTAAGCAGTGAGCAGATGAGCTCACCTTCTAGACTTGGTTTTCAGCGTTCTTGGAGAGTGAAATGCACATATAAGCTATAATCCTTCACAAATAGAAAACATTTGAAACACAGCCATTCTCAGGAGACATCTCTTCTTTTGACTATTTCTTTTTCATTTTCATTTTTCTATTTTCCTCCTCATAGGAGGAGATAACCACACACCCATATGTGGAGGGTGGTGTCAAGTGAACCCTGGATCAGCTGTTCTTACCCCTGAAGCTTTCTCCGGAAGAGTTTCCCCCTCAGTGCTCTGGGGCATTAGGTCCAGAAAAACCCAATCCCCCACCCTCTCACCTCAGCAGAGAGCAAGATACAGAAGACTTGGATGCTCTGGTCTTTATAGAAAACACCCAGTATCTGCCCGAAAGCTGCACACATCTTCCATGTACTTTGACACCATCTCCAGGCTTCTCAGCCTACTTAATAAATGTAAAACTACTACTGTACTGCATAATCATTTTAAAGTCTATGTTCCGTATTCAGACCAGCATTGTAATTTTTAATTTAATTTTGTTTCTAATGTTTATGGAAATACCTATTTTATTTTCTGTGTGTGAGCCCCATGCTTGACTGTTTGCCTGAGTACCATGTGCATGCCTGGTGCCCACAGAGGTCAGAAGAAGGCATCAGATGCTTAAAAACTAGTTAGAGATAGATTTTAGCCATTGTGTAGATGCCAGGAACCAAACCCAGGTTCTCTGCAAGAGCTGCAAGTACCTTTAACTTCTGAGCCATCTCTCCAAAGCCTCTTCATAGCAATTTTTATCTATAGTTCATTGACTTAGCAGACATGGAATCTACTGATACAACAGGCCAACACCTATCTACTGGCTCCATGATCGTTTGCTAGAATCTTAGTATCACTGCTATGTCCAGTGTCTTCATAAGAACTCAGTTAACACAATTCGAATCAATCCTCCATCAGGAAGCACCTCTGGATCGTGAACGCTTGAGTCACAGAAGTTTGGGAGCTCACGCTGCAGTCCGTGTTTCACTTGGCTNAGACATGGAATCTACTGATACAACAGGCCAACACCTATCTACTGGCTCCATGATTGTTTGCTAGAATCTTAGTATCACTGCTATGTCCAGTGTCTTCATAAGAACTCAATTAACACAATTCGAATCAATCCTCCATCAGGAAGCACCTCTGGATCGTGAATGCTTGAGTCACAGAAGTTTGGGAGCTCACGCTGCAGTCCGTGTTTCACTTGGCT
>LOJH01040875.1:1059-26340 GCA_001685095.1 Ellobius talpinus
GGCCAAGCAGTGATTTAATTAATACAGTTTCTGTGTGATTATTTTGGGGCTAAGGTGCCGGGGACTAACTAGTGGCCCTCCTCCAAAAGACCATATTCTAGTCACAGAAAAAATTCCGATTTAAAATGAAAGTATGTCTTAGGACCGTTATAGAGTCAATTAGATTGATGTCAGAAAGGCATGCTCCCCCCAACCAAATGCTTGTAAATTAAGCAATATAATGAAAGAAAATCATTGACTAACACAGAAGCCTTGAGGATAATTGGAAAATAACTTGAACTGGGTTGAAATGAACATAGAGAACACTGACATTTGTGGGGTACAGCTGTCATGCTCACTGGAGGGAAAGTGATATGGTAGGAAAGAATAAAGGAGTTAAATCAGTAATCTAAGAGTCTGCCTCAAAAGCTAGAAAAGGAATAGCTAACTGTACCCAAAGCAACTAAGGGAGCAAAAGAATAAGTGTAAGATCAGAACTGATTGAAAGACAGAGAAAGAAATAGGACATGATTTTTTTTTAAAAAAAGATTGTATTAAAGAAGGAAAGAAAAAAAGATAAAAAAAATCCACAAAGCTGAATATTCACACTCATCTAGATTTTACCGAGAAAGAGAGAGAAGGTGTGTTAGTTACTAAAGTCAGATTTGAAAGATGGGGCCATCAACTACACCTCCACAAGCGAGAGGACACAGAACTGCTGGAAGAGCCTGCTTATGAATTATGTATACTGCTTTTACCACTTCTGCAAATTGTATGAAATCTTGAAAGACAAAGCATAACAAATTCACCCAAGAAAAGGTGGATCTACCTGACAGGCTCGCTCTCTATTAAATGTATTTTATTCATACTTGAGAACCCTTCAACAATCCAACAGCAAAAGACCCAGAAGCCACAGGCATTTCATTAACAAATTCTATCAAACATTTAAGACAGAGTAACACCACTTCTATAAATCTCATTCAGAAATAGAAGAGGGGAAATCAAAAGACACTTCAGGATGTGTAGGAAATTTTCACAACTCAAAAACAAGTGAACAAGCCCTGTTTAAAAAAATAATAGGCAAAAGATAGACACTTTACCGAAGAGCTAAACATGAAAATACTCTTAATGTTATTTCCCGGAGGTACATGGGTAAAAAGAGAGAAGCTACAATGTGTCTATTAGGAAGGCTGACTTCCTCACTTCTGAAAACCCTGAGTGCTAGCACGAAGGCAGCTACAATTCTCAACTTCTAAAACATTTCCGCAGAGCAGTTTAGAAACTGTGTGTGACGTCAAGTCCATGCTCTCTGTGTCTTCCCATTTCCTGGGCACACTTCTATAGAAATGAAAATTCCTGTTGACCTAAAGTGTTGAACGTGAATGTTTACACCATATTATTTATAATGACCCCAAACTAGAAACAATGGCTAAGTGAATCAACAAATTGTAATATACACAAACAATGGCACACCCTTTAGCAGTCAAAAAAAGAGCTTCTAAGAGGTATGCACATGCATAAATCTCAACTGTACAATGCTACATGAAAGGCTAGTCTCAAAAAGGTACACATTGTATGGCTTCGCTTGCATGACATTCTAGAGAAGCAAAATGTAGGGCTAGAGAGGTCAGTGGCAGGCAGCAGCAGGTTGGGGGAAGGTTTGATTGCACAGATGTTAGGAAAGAGTTTTCGCTGGTGCTAAAACCAATATCCTGTCTGTTCTAGTGGTCACAAGCATCTCTGTATGTGTTAACATTTGCAGAACTGCATGCCCCCAAAATGAATGTTCTCTGTGTAAAGTTAAAAAGTATCAAAGTTCTTAAATAATTTTGAAAACTGTAAAGACAGGGCTAGGAAGACAGTTCAGTCAGTAGCATGTCTGCCATGCAAGCAGAACTCCCTGAGCTTGGTGTCTGTAACACATGGAGCATTTTCAAAGGCCAGGCATGGTGGCATGTGCTCGGAATGCCCACACTCAGAAGGTGGAAATAGGGGGAGGCCTGGGACTTGCAGGCTGCCCAGACTTGCCTAACTGACAATGAACAAAAATTACCCAAGGTGGAAGGTTCCTGAGGAACAGCACCCAAGCTAACATGTGAGCCTACACATATTCACACACACACACACAGAGACATGCACACACACAAAACACAACACAAAATATATATGAATCTACCATTTCGTTTTCATATCCTCCTCTCCATGCACCATTTCCCCAAATTTCATCACACCATTAACTTCAGAAATGTAAAACAAACTCCTGAAACAGAAAGTGAAACAACACCACAGGAAGGAAAGTAGCTCTTGGCTGTGAGTCCTTATAATGACAAAAATGTTTAAAAAAAAAGAGCATAAACACACCCAACATAGGTTGGCAGAGTAAACATCCCCCTTCATAAAGCGAAAATGGATGTAATAGAGAGGAGAGATGGGACCCAGATAAAACCAAAACATAAGGAAAATGTTAAATCCAATAGCTCCATGTCTGGACTCTGTGGCACCTGGTGCCATGATGTGTGCTCCTAAGAACTAAACACAGCCAGGAAATCCATACCACAGCCTGAGTGCGGGTCTGCTTGAGATGTCCTCCATCAGACTAATACACCCACTTCCCTGAGCTCACCTTTCCCCCAGAACATCAGGGAACACAGTGTAGATGAGTTCTTCACATCAGTGTAACAGGAGCATCCTCTTGTCTAGCCTTCCAGCGCTCCCCCTGCCCTCTCAAATCGTCTTAGCAGTCCAGTCTTCCAGTCAAGTGCCTGCCTGAATCACTCACTAAGCTTTGCTTATAGCATCCTCGACTTTCCCAAGCCTGTATCCCCACACTTTTCCACATCCCTTCTACAGATCAGTTCCAAAGGCTTCTGAAACAATGATCAGGTGTCATCAACAGCAGGACCACACAGGAATCATCTACAGCAGGACCCCACAGGCATCATCTACAGCAGGACCCCACAGGGATCATCTACAGCAGGACCCCACAGGGATCATCTACAGCAGGACCCCACAGGGATCATCTACAGCAGGACCCCACAGAGATCATCTACAGCAGGACCCCACAGGGATCATCTACAGCAGGACTCATCTTTCTAGTGCTCTTCCTTATCACTCTGACAAGGCACCTGAGAGGACAAACTCAAGGCAGGAACAATTTATTGATTCATTTGTTGTTTATTTTGGTTTGGGGAGACAGAGTCTCAGGTACCCCAGCTGACCTCAAACTTAGTGTTCAGCTAAGGCCGTACTTGAACTCCTGGCCCTCCTGCTTTGGTCCTTCGGATGCTGAGATCACAAGCATGTGTTTGGGATTACAGACTTTATTTGGGATTATCCTGAGATTTCAGTCAGTACCATGGTGTGTTTATAATCAATATGTCAACATTAAAGGAACCAACCAGTCAATGAATAACTGAAACCCCTTTTGTCCACAGTTTCTCCCTCTATTTGGATCCTGCCTTTCCATTGGCAAAATGAGCATTACAATACAGCATTTTCATAACTTCTAATTTGAACTAAAACATGAAAAAGCTTGCATAACATAAATGATAGCTAACATTGGCTAAGATTCTGCCATGCACTGGGAGTTCTGAATCCCTTATTAGCTTGTGTCATCCCTGTAATAGGCCAGTGACTGGGTGTTATTAGTCCCATTTCACAAATGTGGAAGCCAAGTCTTGGAGTGGCTGGGTGACATGTTTGGAAATAGCTATACCCAGCAGAGCTGATCCTCCTTCCAGCTCTCTCCATCACTAAAGCCCAGAATATCAGCAATGCTTCCCTGGGCGCACAGAGGAGAAAACATTCTGAGTGGGATGAGCTGGAGAGTCTGTGGCTTATAGCCGTGACAGGGTCAGTGCAGGCTGACCTTGTTTAAGGAGTCGGTAGGCTCAAGGAGTCCGGAATGCTGCCTAAGAGATACCCAGAGAAGAACCAGAAAACAAACAAGCACACATACAAATGAAGAACATAGGTATCCAGTGATGGCACACACAGCTTTAAAAACACCCAACCTCAGGAAAGGAAGCCATAGAAGTCAAAGGCAAGCAAAGAGCAAACCGAGGTCAGTACTGCAGTATCAACCTTTGGGGCAGAATTTACTGAGTAACTGATCATCTTCACTGAGTGGTCAAGCACTTCCTTGAGCTCAGGGAAAATCTTAATGCAGCTATTTCGCAGGTGTATCTGGGAAGGGATCCAAGAAAAATGTTACATTAAAAACAAAAACCCAGCAATACAACTATCAGCTCCTGTTCTTCTGACCTGCACGCCTGAGCTTCTTATGGTCATGGGCCCAGCATGTGAATAAACTGTCTTTAATGACTCAGAGACTCTCGGTTTGATCCCAACATCCCAACCACAAAAAAGATGACAAGCAAAAGAAAGAGTAGCTCAAAAGGGGTGTGGCCCAGAAGGGTGAGCAACCGGGAGGAATAAGACAGAGGACCACAGAATGGAAACCAGTACCCATCCATTATGGTAGCTGAATGTTTCATAGGAAGGAAGCAAATGCCCATGGACACTCAGTTAAGTTTCAGAGGAACAGAAATGGACAGGGTCTCCAGTTTCTTTGGTTTTCCACACCGTCTCCATTCACTGCCCATTAGGTTTCAGAGGAGCTTCCAAAGTGAGCAGGTGGCTCATGTTGCAGGACTTACATCAGAAGTATGTTTGAGATCATTATTCCTTCTTCTGGCCTAGTAGAGAGAGTAGAACAGGCTAGAAAGCTGTGGCTCCATCTTGTCCCCATGGGGCCAGGATGACTCCCAGCAACACTGACAGAAAACGAAGGCTGAGATGTGGGGACACCAGAGATGTGGGGAGCCCAAGTACTCCTGTGCCCTTTGAGCGGCTGAATCTTGCGGTGCTGAAACGAGAAATCTAGAGTTTTTCCTTCTTTCCTATCCATCACCAAGCTTCCTTTTTGGCCGAGACCACCTCACACCACACATCATGCTCATAGCTGGAGACTTAGAGCAGAGTCAGAACTTACACAGAATAGAGAGAACTTTGGTGGGCGACCATCTCTACGATAAAAGGAACCCCTGGGGGGCTATGACCATGTGGGAATGAGTCAACAGCACAATGATACACTTAAAAAATGGGCCACATCTTGGCGATTGAAAGAAATATTCTTAAAATTCCAGATTTTCATAAAAATGCCACCTTCTCTTTGGAGCTTCTTAAAATACAAATGAAGGTGAAAATGTGTTCAGAAACTGCCAAAATTCCAGAGAGAGAGGATGTGTATGGAGCTGTAGTGATTATAGGTAGTTGAAAAATAGACTAATAAAACCGTAAAATAATAATTTATGACTTGATTTTTTTTCAGCAGGCAGAACACCTTATAGTACAATGAAAAGGACAGCGACTGGGATCCAGGAACACCACAGGCTTTTGAGAGCTGGAAGGTGGCAATCCAGCCTCTCTGAACTTCAGTTTCCTTATCCTCAAAATGGGGGAAAAGAGACCAAAGTTAGTCAATTCCCAACTGAAGTCAGCCTAGAGACGTGAGCAGCAGTGCCAGAGTCCTCCGGGTTCTAGGGATATCTTTATGTTTATGTCTATTTCCTTCCCTCTTCACTAGCCATTTCTTTCCAGCTAGGATTCCTGAGAAAGACAAGGAACCTTTGCATGTGCTTTTCCCTAGCAGTGGTGAGGCAGAGAGAGGGAAAACTGTAGTAGATGTGGATGTGGGTGGACAAAGGCTCTGGCCAGTCTCTCCCTGGGGACCAGGCTTTGATACGGTTTTGTCACATGCTTTACCCAGCTGTGCAATTTAAAAATGAATTGCCAGGAAGCTTTCTCATGCCTCCAGGAGATCGAAGCGTATTACCTTGAATTACTTCCATTTCATTTTCCTAGAGAGAGGGCAGAAAATGTCTCAACTATCTCAGTTGGGAATGAAATTCAGTTTCCTGGATGGGTGTTCTATGTGGGGACCAAAGCTCAATGCTGGGATTCAATGTATGTAGAATATTGAAGCGCTGCCAGCAAGGAGCTCACAGGACCCCAAACACAGATGGCCTGCTCCCAGCCTGCACTCCGCACTAGTCACGTAGACATGATGTGGTTTTGGGAGAATACAGAAATGGAGGCCGTGGTCCTGAGAAAGGAGGCTCCTTCGTTTCCTGTTTCCCTTCCGGGAAGACAACGCAGTCAGTGGCAGTAGAGCGGCTGCCTCACAAACAGCTGCCCTTCTTGCAATGAGATGTGATTGATAAGTTTTCTTACTCACATTCACGCACTGCTGACCTATTAACCACCACACCCAATCGACGACCTGGGGACACATTGAGAAACGAAGTGTTTGTAGCAAGCAAGTGCACAGTGAGTCTTGACCGTCTCCATTGTGGGAAGCATGACAACCACAGGAACCTAACTAAGAACAAAGTGTGCTAAAATCTAGCGAGGGAACTGGGGCAGATCACTTAGAGGACAGAGTCTCTGTACTGCCTTGTGACTATTTCCAGTGTGCTTGTTGTTGTTTTTTTCAGTCAAATCCACCTTGCAAACAACTGCCATGTAGTAGTTAGGGAGATGGCCCAATGAATAAAAGCACTTGGTAAGCAATCCTGATGGCCCGAGTTTGGCTCCCTCATTGTCAGGAACCGGATGTGGTGGCTTGTATCTGTATTCCAGGACTCCTACCGTGAGATGGGAGGCAGGGGAATCACCCAGAAGCTTACAGGCCAGCCACCTGGATGGAGTACGTGACAAGGTAGCAGACAGAAGAGAGATTTCCTCAAAGCAAGATAGAAAGCAAAGATGGACTCACGAAAGTCCTGTGACCAACACATGTGTGTCCTGTGGCATGTGGGTACCTGCCCTCACCCCACCCCAACTCAGCAGGGAGAGGAGAGAGAGAGAGGGAGGGAGAGAGGGGGGAAAGGGAGAGAGGAAGGGAGGGAGGAAGAGAGATTGTTTTAAAATGTTAAGCTTGCAATTCAACCCTGGTTACACAATTCTTCTCTGATACCTCTACAGTGGGTTTTTTTTTCTTTTTTCTTTTTTTTAAGCTACAGATCCCTCACACTGGGTTCTGCTCAACAGCTGCGTGGACACCATTGGCTCAGCCTCATGGAAAGAGAAGCCCCTGTCAAAGGCTAACATTGAACCTAAGTGATTCTGTGCTATTTTAAAGTTGCATTGAAGTCAGTTTGAGCTTAACTCCATTCTCCACCCATCCTCGCTTAGTGCCTTATTATACAAACACTGTGACTCTTTTCCTTTCCCAGAAACACGGAATTGGGCAATTAAAGCAGTGGACACAAAACTTTGTGCTCTCGGTAAAAAGTTCTCAGCAGCAAGGATCACAGGGTCAAATGATGCCTTTAGGTCCCGCCTCACACCCAGGCATCTGCTCCATGGGAGGAGACATGAAATTGAAGGTCAGAGGGATAGAGAAAGGCCACACCAAAGTGGTCTGGTTGAGGTCACCCATCAACACCAGCTCCTCCCTTGCTCCTTGCTAGCTAATAATGGAAGCGCTGTGTGTCTGGCCATGTGAATTCCAGCCTGCATGCCCCTCACTTCCTCCTAGGAGGCTGAAGGTGACCTGAGACACTTCCCATATGATGACCATTTACACTGGGGTGAATAAAAACTAAGATGGTTTTATCAATCAACAAACATAACTGGGGCTGGAGAGATGGCTCAGTGGTGAAGAGCACTGGCTGCTCTTGCAAGGACCTGAGTTAGGTTCCCACACTCACATGGTAGCTAACCTGTAACTCCACATTCAATGGCTCTAATGCCCTCCTTGATTGTTCTTTGATGGTACCCATACTCACACAAGTCACATAATTAAAGATCAAATCAATCACAAGCAGGCAAGCAAACAAACAAGAATTGTACTCACCCACTGCTTGAAAATAGAATAGGGGCATGCCAGAAAGAGTGTGCTTGCTCGTCACATGTGTGTGCATAGCTACTCCTCCTTCTCATTTATCTCTACCTAAAGCTCTTTCCAATTTCCCCCTCGTCTGGTTCGGAATAGGTGCTCTAATGTGTGTACATACATCTCTGTTCCTTGAGGAGACCACTTTTATAGTAGTTTTAGGTTGACAGGAAACTTGAGCAGAAAGTGCCGTGTTTCCATGGACCCTCTGCACACAGCCCTCTCCCAGATACCTAGCCTCTGCAAGAACAGTGAATTATATTTGCAACAAGAACCTGTACTGACTTGGAACAGTCACTGGAAGTCTCTCGTTCACATCACAGCCCACTCTTGGCGCTGTACATCTGAAGATTTATTGTTTTATTTTTACTCATATGCATATGTGGTTATTTGGAAGAAAAGTGTCCATCATTGCCTGAGGCATTTGAACACTTGGTTCCCAGTTGGTGGCCCTGCTGGGAAACCTACAGGAAGGTGCAACCTTCCTGGGGAGATACGTCATTGGAGGTGGGCTCTGAGAATTCATAGCCAGGCCCCATTTCCCATTCCCTCTCTCTACTTTATGCATGCTGCTGAAGATGTGATCTCTCAAGTTTCTTTTCCTGCTACTATGCATACCATCTGATCTCATGCCTTCCTCATGATTGGACTCAGCCATCTGGAGCCAGGGCCAAAATAAACTCTTCGGTGAGTTGGTTTTGGTCATAGAATTTTATCACAGCAATAGAAAAGTAATGATTACGTCATTGCATGTATCTTCACGAGTGTGCCAGTAGCCATGGAGACCAGAAGAGGGCATCTGATTTCCTGGAGCTGGAGTGACAGGTGGTCCTGATTCACCCAATGTGAGTCCTAGAAACCAGACTTGGGTCCTCTGCAAGAGCATTGTGCAAACTTAACAGCCAAGCTCTCTCTCCGGTCCCTAATTTGGGGCAAACTTACAGTGGTGTGTACCTCCTATGAGAACATCACAAAGAGCATTTCTGATGCCATTGTCTTTTTCTCCCCTAGCCCCAGGCAACCGCTGAGCCATTCCTGTCTCCAGATGGTCTTGCCTCTTCCAAAATGCCACAAGCTAGAACCTACTGCATGCAGCCTTTTTCGACTCATGCCTTCCACTGACTGATAAGCATTTCAGGTTCTTGGAATCTCGTCATGGCACCCATGCTTCTTCTGTATCCTCTAGCAGTGATCACAGTGCCTCCCCCCACCCCCGCCACTCTGGCAGCAGGTACTCAGTAGGCAATTGTGGAATGCAAGATCAGAGCCATGGATGGAAGGTGCTCACAGCACAGTTCCGTCGTCAGCTGTTTATTGAGGCTTTCTAGATGTGGTCCACTACCAAGCACCTTTAAACAATAATACTGTTTGCATAGGTCTTCCTCCACTGTCATCATGACAGCTGTCTGACAGGTAGGCGGGCTGCGACTGTTTTCATTATACCCTTTTTAACAACTTCAGGAGACTCATATTCACAGATACAAAGTCATCTATCCAAGTTCCCCTCACTAGAGAGATGCAGAAGACAGGCCCGTCCTGTGAATCCCTGATGTGTGTTATGCCTTGTTGTTTGCATTGCCACCCCCCAAAAAAACCAACCCTGACTCACTCGATTTGTTAAATATTTAATGAAACACGAATTCATGCTCACACAGCACAGGTGAGGACTGACAGAGGCCCTCTCAGCCTCTCAGATCTTATGTGATACAAGAGACCACCCACATGCTCTTGACCTTGGCTGTGCAGCCTGTACCAACATGTCCCACAGCAAGCAAACCTCTGCTAGGGGAGGAACTGAGCTGAATCCAAGGAAGGAAACACAAACACCTGACCACCATGTAGCTCACTGTCATTCAACAGTAAACACAGGGTCCTTCTGGGCTTCCCAGTTCCTGTGGGGATTTCTGGGGATCCGGGCTGAACTTCATTTCAAATCTGCAGTTGTGATGGGGCCTTTAGTGAACAAGGACTTACCCTGGAGTTATGGCTGCTTGTAGGTGAGTTACGAAGGGAGCTAATGTAATTTCTGCTTGAAACCCAACGCCTCCTGGATCCACCCATCTGTCTCAAATTTTTAATTCTCAGTCTTACTCACTCTACTGGGGGGCTGATATTAATAATCATGCTGTCTAGTGAGCTGTTTCTTTGATGTTCCAGGTGCCCCAAGGTCAATGGCCACAGTCTGACACTCTCGGCCTCCCTGCTCAAATCTTCCCCATTGTATATTCCTACCAAGTTGGTGACATCACCACCTAGCTTGTCATTTAAACAAGAAGCAAAGCTTATGATTTACGAAATCCATCTTCCCACCCTCCTGTCTGCGGTCTGTCCATTCTTTCTGTCTCCAAGTCTCTGCAGCAGCGTCCCCCGCCCAGTGGGTCCTCACGCTCTGGCGTCCCCCTGCAGCTGGATCAATGCTCTGTCCTCTTGCCTGTATTGGACTCTCAGAGGCCCTTCCCTGGGTCTTTCTCCAGTGCAGTTTCTTTGCTGTCACCCTCGCCCCAGGCCAAGCATCTCAGACCATGGCAAAGGAGAGAGAAACAACAGAGACATGGAAATGGTGACATTCAGAGACAGCTGTCTCCTCCTTCACATTGGGTCTGTAAAAATTTAGTATCGGCCTCAGGCAACATTAGCTCTCGGTACTTAAGAAGCCTGCTCCAGTGCTACTCTCCTTCCTGGTCATCCCAGGCTTTGCTTCTCTAAACCACTGGCCTTAAAGCAGAGGTCATTGATGTTAGGAATCTGGATAACAGCAGCTAAATTTGCTATAACCCAAATGTTCATTTTTGAGGCTTCACAGAGGGCAAACTGGTGAGAGAGTTCACTAAAATCACATTCATTCATATTCTTTCCCTTTTTTCTTTTTTCTTTCTTCTTCTTCTTCCTTCTTCTTCTTCTTCTTCTTCTTCTTCTTCTTCTCCTCCTTCTTCTTTTTTTTTAATAGGGTTTCTCTGTGTAAGAGCATTGGCTGCCCTGGAACTTACTCTGTAAACCAGGCTGGTCTTGACCTGCCTCTGCCTCCAGAGAGCTGGGATTAAAGGTGTGCACCACCGCGGCCCGGCCACATTCATCTTCTAAGGTGAATTTACAGTGCTGTACGTTCCATGCACTGAGCAATGAAATGTCACAACCTAACCTAGTAAGCAAGCTCCAGAACAATGAGAGATCCTGTCTCCAAAACCAGACGGAAGGGCTGGAGAGGTGGTTCAGTGGTTAGGAATCTCTATGTTTGTAGAGACTCAAGCTCAGTTCCCAGCTATCAAGTCAGGTTGCTCACAATCACCTGTAACTCCAGCTCCAGAGAACCCAGTGCCTTTTTCTGGACTCCGTGAGTATCTGTGCTCATGTGTGCACGTACCATACCCAGAATCACACAATTAAAAAGACAACAAATCTTTAAAAAATAAAATAAGTTGATGGCGTCTGAGGAACAATACCTAGGATTATTCTCCAGTTTATATACACATGTACCCACCAAATGTTCACATGGGCACACATGCACATGAACACACATGCACACGCACACGCACACACTTATGCACCATGTGGATATGCACCCACACACAAAAATAATTGTTAGCAGGCCAGTGAGATGGCTCAATGGTAAAGGCGATTGCTGCCAAGCCTGGTGCTTGGATCCTGAGTTGGATCCTTGGGCTCCAGCAGTAGAGAGAACTGACTCCCACCAAGTTTTCCTCTGACCGCCACACACACACCATGGCACATATGCACACATGCATGCACACATACAAATTATAAATAAAACTATTTGAATACATGTTAGAATATAAACAATTAAAGTAATAAAACAATATAAAGACATTACAAGGCAGTTGGGAGACCACATGCTGGAAAAATTTCAAAGACAGCCTTAGTTTTAACGAACGGAGCATTGGCCCAGTTATCTAAGGTTAGGAGTCAACTCATTCAAAATGAGGTCATAGGAAATCAAGGGCAAGTGTGTGCACGAGGAAATGTGACAATAAATCTCCACATGGAAATGCACTCAGTCTTGTTAACTAGCAAAATGAAAGCAAGGGAACTTTTAAGGCTACCGCAAACCAGTTGAACAAGTCAGGGCTTAAAACTATGCACTGCTCTTCCAGAGGACCAAAGTTCAATCCTCAGCTGCCACAGCAGGCAGCTCACAACTGCCTTTCACTCTGTCTTCAGGGAGATCTGATGCCTCTGTTCTCCATGAGCCTATGCCTTCGTGTACACAGACCCACACATGCACAGAACTAAAAGTGAAAATAAATCTTATAAAATAACACAGTGGGGCGGGGTGCAGATGGAGCAAAGCTTGCTTGGTAGAGCTCTTGCTAGCACGCAGGAAGCCCTGAGTCTGATTCTAGTTTCCTGTAAACTGAGTGGCAATTCAGCTTATAGTCTTAGCAACAGGGCAGGTGAAGGTAGGAGGACCGGATGTTTAAGGTTGGGCTGGAGAGAGAACTCAGTGCTTGCTCTGCAAATATGAAATCCTGAGTCTAGAATCCCAGCACTCATGTTAAAAAGTAGGGTACTTCAGAGAGCACCTGAGACCCTACAGATCACAAACACAGAGACAGTCTCACCACATCAAGTTCTTGGTTCTATAAGAGACCCTGTCTTGCCTTTAATCCCAGCACTCAGGAGGCAGAGGCAGGCGGATCTCTGTGTGTTCAANAGAGAGAGACCCTGTCTCAAAAAACCAAGGTGCACAGAGCAGGAGCTCCCAGTCCTGTAACCCTACCTCAGAAACTATTGCCAGTTGATGGCTATAGGGGGAAGGAAAATCCCTTTCCTTTGGGTAGCAGTGTTGCCAGTGCCTATTGGATGACCTTATAGTAATGTACACATGGCAGCATTAATTAGACTCAGTGGATTTAAAAGAAAAAAAGAATTTGAAGCTGGAAGGGAGATACACTGGTAGAGGGGGCCAGGGAAGTTAGAAAGAGGGAGCAAGGGGGCAGATATGATTAAGATACATTGTGTGTGTGTGTGTGTGTGTATATATATATATGAAATTTAAAAAGTACATTTAGTAATCATAAAAATCATAGTGGAGATGAAATTGAGGGTGACAGTTAATATTAACTACATGTTAATATTAACTACATGTTAACTGCATGTATTTACACAACAATACACATATGTATATACAGTAACAATAATAATAATAATTATTATTATAGCAAAAATAAATAAACAGTGGAGTAATGGGAAGAACAGAATGCTAAAATCTCAATGCTACTGATTACACAATTTGCTGTCATTCTTTCTAGAAAGCCACCTTAGCAAAGCATGGCAGCAGATGCTGCTGCAGACATTTGACCCAGAAATTAAGCTCTGGGGTGATATGCATTGGAAAAACTGCCTCTGAATTAAGAATGGTCTGGAAATAATATAGGAGTTTTATTTTTTATCAGGAAACAATCCAAAGCCCCAACAATAGGGAAATGACTAAGCAAATTACAATTGGCTAAGATGATGGGCTCATGTCAAGCAGCTATTCAAAGTAAAACACAAGGAACTGTGCATATGAAAAGTCCATGCTTGAAGAACATCACAAAACCAGATGTTCTTGTGGTGCGTGTTTTTGTCCTTTGGCTGGAGAGCAGAAGAGACTATAAATGAACAGTTCCTAAGAGTTGGGGTCCTCTTTGGCACATACATGCACAATGGACCTATTGACTCAGGAAGTATCACGGCTGAACTTCAAGCTGTAACTCATTCAGATACCTGGTCCCCACCTGACCAGCCACTGAAAGGGGCCAGCCTCCACTTTCCCTGGAATGCATTCCAACCCAACCTTTATGTCCCACCCTAGATTTGTGATCTTCATTTTACCACACAGTGGCTAGAAAAAAGTTTCAAAACTGAAACTGCTTATTAGCTGCTGCTGCTAACCAAATAAAAAACGTAAACATCCCGTGGTCTCAGTTTCAGTACAGAACTGCTCAAAGGAGTAAGAGCGTGGTGCCTAATGACAAGGGCACTGGCTTTACGATGTCTTGGAATTTGGTACGGCTGCTCGACTTTCTAGTCCTCTAACCTAGTTAGCTTTCTGTTGCTGTGATAAGCACCGTAACTGAAAGAGCAGTGGGAAGGAAGGGATTTATGTGGTTTACACGTCCATGTCATCGTCCTTCAAAGAGGGAGGCCAAGGCAGGAACCTGGAGGCAAGAACAGAAGCAGAGACTGTGGAGGAAGGCTGCTTCCTCGCTTGTTCCCCTGCCTGCTTTCTTATACCAACCAGTATATCAGTAAATACAGTGCTCTGATTTGAGCTTTATAACAGACACAAATAAATCTTCCCAGATGAACGGGAATTATTGTAAAATTTCCCCACTCTACTGGGCCCTCCCCTGTCAATCATTAATCAAGAAAGTGCATAAAAGACATGGCCACATGGCAATCTGATGGAGCCAATTCCTCTATTCAGGCTTCCTCTTCACAGATGACTCTAGTTTGCCTCAATTTGACAAAAACTAAACATTACAACCTCCATTTGTTTTTAGTTACTAAGTGGGGCTAACAATGGTAGTGCTCCATTTGGTTGTTATAAGGGTCAAAGGAGGTGACTGGGTGGGTTATTTCAGTGCTTGCCTGATAGGCAGTAAGTTAATATTTATAATATTTTATTGAATAACATCATTGCTTACTAGTATACCCTTTCTTTCAGAAAGTACCTAGCATTCTTAATTTGAAACAAAAGTACCTGGTTTTGGATTTTATTTATCTATACGACAAAAGGCACAGACTAGATGAGCTGCCACTTTCTGTGATGCTATATAAAAGACAATGAAACTCTTTTATTGATATTTTTGTCTCATATCAAGAAAAATAAGAAACTAAAAACAAGTAAAATGGATTTTTGAGAAAGACTATTAGTACTAAAAGACTGAGTAGATAAATACTGAAGTTTATCTTCTTTAAATATTCTGAATATTTTTCTAAATAGCCCAGTGAAGGATTAAAAGTTGTGTTTCTTGCAGCTATACAGATCAGATTGCTCAGTGGTTAAAGGAACTTGGTTTTTGTGCAGAGGACATGTGTTCGGTTTCCAGAACCCACATCTGCCTCCTGTGTCACCAGCTCCGCAGAATCTGACATCCCCTTCTGGCTCTATGGACACCGGGCATCTATGTACACACATATTCATTATGTTAACATCCACATATTCATAACATTTTTCTAAAGGCTGGTTTTCAGCAAAAGTGATACCACCTTTGAAATAAATAATGATGTTCTACCAAGTAGGATTTAGTATTTCCCCAGTAATTTTCCACATGACTTGGATTCCTATACTTCTATAACTTTATAGGGATTTTTAGGGGGTTGCTTTCTCATAGTATTTTAATTTTCCAAGATAAACTCATTTAAATTCCCATTAAGTTAGGGCAAATCTCTTACCTTAGAGCCTCCCAGGAAGCTCAACAGTGTTCTTTCCCAGGACAGTAATCCCTCTGTAAAACACTAGAGGGCATGGTTTTCTTGATATGGCTTCTGCTCTGCCCTCTCAATGGAAAAATGGACAGGAGCAATAAAAGAGAAGTAGCCACACCATAAACAAAACAGACCATGTGTTTTAGCAAAATATAGACTGTGCTCCTGAGCCCAAGGCAGACAAGAGAGGGTTGAGTCTAGGTTTCTAATTGCAGATGGGAATGTGGAACTCCAAAGAGGCGAGGTCCTCGGTGGAGGTCACTTTGTGTACATTATTAATAAGACAAAGCTGGTGTTCAGAACCCAGGTGCTAAGTCCCGCCTGCCTTGTGTGACAGGTAAAAAACATGAAACCACCAGGCTGGAAAGCCAAGGCACATGTTTCTGGAAGCTCATTCTCTGTTGCTTAGTGTGTAGTAGGATGGTGTGTGCGCATGTGTGTGTGTGTGTGTGTGGTGTGTGTGCATGTGTGTGTATGTGCACATGGAGGCCAAAGGGGTTTTTTTTTCTTACTGAATATGAAGCACATCAATTCAGTTAGGGAGGCTGCCAATGCGCTTCAGGGACTCACCTGTCTCCAGTCTTATCCCCCTCCGGCCCAGAGTTGAGATTTCAGGTGTGTGCTTCTGCATCTGGCTTTAAGTGATGATGGAGTTCTGAACACAGGCCCTTACTTGAGCACATCAAACATTTTACTGAGTCATCTCACCATCTTCCACACTTGTTTCTGTTTCCAGGGACCAAGAAATCTGCCTGACGAGCTGAAGTATGTTTTCAAACTCTACAAAACCCAGAGATTGTACCCCATGACTCTGCCTTGGCCATACATGATGCCTTTGTCTCAGCACCATCAGACTTGATTGTGGTGACGATGGTGAGACTCAAGACAGTGGTGGTGCTGTCCGTGCCCACTGAGTACCTCATGGGCCCCATGTTAGGTACTTACCTGCATTTTTGGTTGAAATCTAGAACAATAACTTCGTAAGGTGTGTATTATCTAATCTACATTTATAGATGTGAACACTGACAGTTAGAGGTTTTAAGGTTCCTCAGATTTTATACATCCGGTAAGGAACTTGGTGGTAAAACCAAACTGATGTATTTATATTTTATGCGCCACTTTCTCAGATACCTCTGATCTATAGCACATAAGACAGAGAAGAATTTAAGGTCCCAGGTGGCAGAAGTAGGGCAGTTAAACTAACTTGAAGCTTTGGGGCTAGCAATCAAACGAGGCACGTCTCTACTAAGCTAGATCCCTTTTCCATGTGTAAATATAAGTAGGGGAAGTGCTTTCAAGTCAGTGAATCACTGTGGCATTTAGTAGAGGCTGAAGTTACATCCTCCTCAAAGTACCAATCAAAGATGCTGAGCTGTGAAGGACAAAGCAAACTGACCCGTTCTCTGGTACTTCTTTTTATTTTTTTCCCAAGGACAGTCCTTCCACCTGGGTGTGTCCCTATTCTACAGTATGGAAAATGATGGGAAGTGTGAAACACCACACAAGTGACGACAGAGATGCTGTCTATATAGGATCTGCAAGAGGCACCGTCATCATTATCCCGTGCTTAAGTTCAGAGCTGTGTGGATGCAGGCTCAGCCGAGCACTGTGGGGAAGATGTGATGGTTGGTCTTCATTGCCAAGTGACTGGATTTGGAGTCATGCCTCTGGGCGTGTCTATGAATGGCTGACATGAAAGGGGTTTAGCTGAGGAGGGTCCCCACCTTGAATGTGGGTAGCAGTGTCCCAGAGCTTGGGGCTACAAACTGGACAAAAAAAGAGGAGCGGGAGCATGGCAGCCAGCATTGGCTTTCACTCTTTCTGCCTCTCCATAGTCTGAGCTCCTTTCCGGTCAGGAAAAAGCCCCCCCCCCAGCTCACAGGTCAAGTTCATTATGGCGGGGAGATCAAGGTATCAAGATCGGGGAAGCAACTGGTCACATGGCATCCCCAGTGCACAGAAGGAGCAGGAATGCATGCTTGCTACTACTCAGCCACTTCCTGTTGTACGCAGTCCTGGCTCCCCTGTCAGAGAATGGCCTGGCTCACAGTTAAGATCAGCCACTGTAATCAAAATAACCCCTCACAGTCTATTGAGGTTAGACTAACAGGCTAGCCAGAGTAGAGATAATCCCTCACAGGTGTGTCCAGAAGATGCATTACCAATTGGTTGTGTGTGTGTGCGTGTGTGCATCCATTTGTGCTTGCATGTGTGGGGATTGGGGGCATCTTCATCTATTGATTTCTATCCTTTTTTATTTTTTAAATTTAAACCTTTTTGAAAATTTAATACATGGATGCTGTATTTACATAATACCTACCTCTTCCTCTCCCCATCCCAACTCTTCCCATGTCTCCCCAATTCTCTCCCAAATTCACCATCTCTTGTTCTTCAGTGATACATAGAGACATACATGCGTGTATATAAATGCAGTACTGACTCCAGTTAGGATTGCTCATATGCATACGTGCACTTTATCCACTTCCAAGTGGTCCCTATTCCTTGATTTTTGAGGCAGGGTTTCTTGAGTTTCCTAGGTGACCTAGATTTGATCAAGTTGACAATTAGCACCAACTACCGGACTATGAGAACATTGTGACCAAGGGCTTTTTGCACCTGCCACCATGTCTTCTTTGCCATAATGGACTGTATCTTTTCAAATCTGGAGCCCAAATAAATCCCCATGGCTTTCACAGATTCTTACCAGGTATTTAGTCACAACCACCAGGGAAATAGTGCAGTGGACAAACCTAAACACATCACCCTCTTCAAAGTGTTTGTGTGGGAGAAAAGACCCCAGGAGCTACAGTGCTGAGAGCAAATGCATGTGTACAGGAGGTGTTTTTCTGGGACACAAAAGCAGGTGTGGCTGTCACACCCAGAGCGAGGCTTAAAGGTCCTAGCAAAATGAACTTACTGGTGCTTAAAGCTGGACAAAGGCTCCCTGGCTGCAGTTGAGGGAGTTTGGAAACACTATGGAAATAACCACTTCAAAGCATGTGCACACAGCCTGATAGCAGCTGCTTCTTTCAGGAGCAGAGCTCAGAGAATGTGCAGAGAGGAGAGAACCTGAAGGGCAAAGCAGAGCATAGAGTCAGAGGACCCATGACTGCTGAAGGACTGGTATTAGACCTCAAATAGTTTAGAACAGGCCTGTACAGAAACGCACAGGACTTGGGGAATTTCTTGCTGCATGCTTGGATTCTTTTCCTTCAACAATACCTGTTAGCAGGTTTGTAAAGTTATCTGACAATGAACACCAGATGCAAGCTCCTCGGTCCTCGGGAGTCCCCTGAGACTGATGCTGTGCTTGAGGATCTCATTCCCTAGTGTTCAGACAGCTTCCACAGAGCCCCTGGCACCCTCCCATTTGCTGACTCGGAGCAGCAAGGGAGGATGGGGCTCTACCCTGCTCTCCTTCGAGAGTCAAATGCCCCGTTGCATTTTTAATGCCACCCCAAGACTCTGTGTCAAGTTTCCAGGAAGTTTGCCAGAGTTAGTTGTCTCTCCTGTTCGTAGGCAATTCCAAGACTCAGAAAATAAACAGGGTGGCACAATATGCTGCATCTTCTATCTTTAGAGAAGGTTAGCATCTAGAATTGGGACCCCCGGTCCAGCATTTTGGAAGTTCCTTTGCATGCGACGATCACAACCACATTATTACTCTGTTTTCCCCCTTCCTTCCGCTGGATATATGGGAACTGCTTGCTGCGGGGGGGGGGGGACATGACTCATCAGACTGTTTCACAGTGACTGGCCTCAAGAGGTACTCACAGAGGCCAGAGGCACTGGCCCATCCTCCACGATGCTGGGACCAAGAAGTCACTGGTCACGTAGGCGACCAAGTGATCATTCTGAAAATGCCCTCAATTTTGGAATCTCTTGGGGAAGTTTGTCTAGTGCCTTTGAGTGTAAGGTCCCCGACTTACTAAAGAAGATGCATAAATTGAAAGCACTGAGCCAAGTGAAAATATTTCTGTTACTAAAATTTGAGGTCATTTTATCTTTCTTAAAAAAATACAAATCTTTATCTGCTCATTAAATTCAGAAAATAATTATTAATTATATAAAAACTTTAATGTAGAGAAATATAAAAAAGAAAGAAACGACAAAAATTTATAAGACTATCATGGAACTATCACCCCTGCTAACAGTTTGATACATTCATTACCTTGTGTTTCACACAAGGTGTTTTTGTTATTTACTATATTTAAAAAATCAAATACATGTATTATCAACTACTCCGTGTATATGTGCAGCTGTGTAGACACAAGTACATTTGTGTATTGTGTGTGAGTGTGTGCATTCATGTGTAGACACAGGTGCATTTGTGTGTATGTATGTTTGCACACATACTTGTGTGTAGACTCAGGTGTAAGTGTCTGTAGATGTTACTTTTTGCTAATTGCTTTTCACCTTATTATTTGAAGTAAGTTCTCTCACTGAACCTGGAACTCACTGGCTGCCTAGATTGGCTGGCTAGCCAGCAAAATCCAGGAATTCTCCTCTCTCTACCTCCCAGGGCCAGGATGACAGGTACAAGGTCCCCTTGCCTGACTTTGCTGGGGGTTTTTTGTTTGTTTTATTTAGATTTTCTGGAGGTTATTAGTATCTTTTCCTAGGCAGTGAAAACCTTCTCCAAGGTTTGTTTCTCCTCCTGAACCCATGTTGTAGGATGTCCTTCTGTATATGTGTTGTTTTTATTGGCTGATGAATAAAGCTGTTTTGGCCAATGGCTTAGCAGAGTAAAGTCAGGTGGGAAATCCTAACAGAGGTAAAGAGAGAGACTTTGCAGAGTCTAAGAGACAGAACCTTGCTGCTAAGCCACAGTCTTGTGATTATATACACAGATGGATAGAAATGGGTTAATTTAAGATGTAAGATCTAAATAAGAATATGCCTAAGCTGTTTGCCAGTGTTGTAATTAATATAGTTTCTGTGTGATTATTTGGATCTGGGTGGCCAGGAAACCAAAGCAGAGTCTCCATTTACATAACTAGATGCTATCTCATTCCTCTCACTTATGTATAGGTGACATATTTGTGTGCATATGTCTGTGTGCCTATCCACCCTCAAACATGGGTGTGTGCACAGGTGTGGAGACTGGGGTCAAGGTCACTGGCATCCTCAATCATTCTCCACTTTACTCTTTTTGTCAAACACTTTCCCTCGGTGAACTTGCATTCCATCATTCGATCTGTTTGTACTGGCAAGCAAGCTCCAGGAATCCCTCTGTCTTGACCTCCCCAGCCATTATCCCACGTGTGTGCCATTACTCACAGCATGTTCATAGGTGCTAGGGATCTGAACTCAAGTCCCAAGGCTTGTGTGACAAGCACTATACCAGCCGAACCACCTCCCCAGCCCCTCACCTTCCTTACTCGAAGACCTCCCCTAGTCCAAGTAGAGTTTCCAGCAAGATAGGCTCACAAGCCCACTCGGGTAGACACAGAAGAGGCTTAGGATGGCCATAGATTTGACTGAGAGAGCAGAGAGGAAGTGACTGGAATCCTTTTCCAGAGCCTGCACACTACTTGTTCTGTAGTGACAGTCGAAGCCCATGTGGGCCTTCCTGTGTGGACCCTCAGGCTCACCTGACACATGTTTCCTTTCAGCTGGGTTTTCCCTGTTTGCGACAGAGTGCATTTGGAGCAGTTGATAGCAGATGTTTCCTCAAATAGAAGCACGTGACATCAAATTCCAACACACAAAGTGTTTGTTTGTTCCTAAACACTTGCACAAAGACAGTAGAATGTCACCAGAAAGTACAGAGGCCAAGAGGGTTCCATCTTATTCAGTTAATTGCTTCATAATTATGGAAAAGATCACCTGTACCCTCATAGGTGGTAATCTAGGAAGAATTTGAAACCCTCTGACCATCAAAGGGGACTTCACTGTGATGCTCACAGACCTCACAATCCAGGTTTCAAGTGTTTACACACCTTTTTTTTCTTGCTGTGAAGAGACACCATGACCACAGCTACCATTATAAAGGAAAACATGTAACTGGGGTTGGCTCACAGATTCAGATGTTTAGCTCATTATTGTCATGGTGGGAGGTATGACAGATAGGTACTTGGGAAGGAGCCATTTCTACATCTGAATTGACTGGCAGCAGGAAGCGAGAAAGACACTGGGTCTGGCTTGAGCATCTGAAACCCTGAAGCCGACCCCTAGGGATCCATTTCCTCCAGCAAGACCACACCTACTCCAACAAGACCATGTGTTCTAATCTTTTCAAACAGAGCCACTCCCTGTGAGCCTATGGCGGACATTTTTGTTCAAACAACCACAGTAAACTTTGCAAACATAAGCTACTTTAGGTGTGATTGGTTAAGACCAATGTCTCTCTCCTCTATCATGCTGCCATTAGGATCTGGTGGCTCTGGAGTGACCTGGAAATTAGGAGATATCATTAAGAAACTCAATTAGGGATACAGTTTAGACTTAAAGAGGTATATATTTGTGTTCCTAAGTCATTTCTGATAACAACTATATTATAATATATCACTATTTATTTTATTTTATTATATATATTATTGCTATTGTAAAGCACTGGCTTCCAGTAGTGCTGTTCACATCTGATGTCTTAGCCCAGGTTGTGGCACCAAGATCCAAGGTCATAGGTCATACCAAAATATAAATTTAACCAATGGCAGCAGCAGCAGCAGTATGTGGGTAATAAAGAAACATCAAGTTTTGAAATACACACAGAGAGAACCTGGTCTGTGGGAAGCTGCATACATAACCAGCTTGTATACTAATTATCAATATTAAACTCAAATTTGTTGGCTAATTGTAGTGAAGGAAGAGTGGTTTTGCTCTTTCTCTCATAAAAGGAATTTCCAAATATCATCAAATGAAGAGACAAAATGTCATATAAAAATTAAAAATCCGAGAGAACAGAAGTATTGCAGATGAAAGCTAGGTATTGAATAGCTTTGCTACTTCTCTGGATTATTTTTTGACATCTAGTGTCTGGTGAATTTTAACAAATCTGTAATTGTTTTGATTTTTAAATTCCAAATTCATAATGACCTCAGCAGGTAACTGTGTGTTCCAAACTCTATACATGTCTGTTAGGCAGGGTTCCTTGGTTGCATAGGCTTCAGACTCCCCAGACCTGAACCTGCCACAGCTGCCCACTCACCTTGGCATGGGAACTTAGTCCTGACTCTCCTCCATTCTCCCAGTTTTCTCTCTCTACCTGCCCACTGGCCTCTACTGCCCCTGCCTGCCGTAAATGGCCCCATGTGTTCCCAATCTCACTGGCTTCTGCCTGCTTTGATTCATGCAACCACTGTCCTGCAGGCCCCTGCTCATCTCTTGCTCTGTTTCCCTACTCCAACTTCTGACCCTGGGACCTTGCCTGAGCTAAGAACCTTCTCCTGTTCATGAGGAGGGTATAGGCTGTGGGAGCCAATCGGAACAGGTTCACCTATGGGAAGCTGGTGATTGGTTCAGATGCCACTTATCTCCGGGGGGAAGAATTGGCTAAGAGCCTGCAATGTTAGATCATTCTGATGCACCATGGTGGCTTGGCATCAGAAGGCATGGTCCAGCCCTTGGGCACGGCAGAGGAAATGGATTCTGTCTGTTAGGCAATCTATGCTAAAGATCATTCTGAGTCTAATTTGAGAATTCAAATTTGAGAATATGAAAACCAGAATGGTCAGAGAAAGAAACAAAGGTGCTGGCTGTTTGGGGCTTTGCTAAAGGCCTCTCATCTGTATGGCCCCCACTTTCTACAGGAGAGAGAACAGCAAAGATGTCATTTCCACAAGGCTGCTTTGCTTTGCAAATGACCTTGAGAAGAGCACAGCTCCCCTGGAGACACTTCAGGGAGAAATGCTATGGTATCTCATCTGTAGCCACCCTCTCTCCATCCTTAGAAGATGACTGACTTAACCTTTAACAAGCATTTTTTAACCTGTGTCCAAACATAACATCTCTGGGGGCTTGAATAGCAGAAGATTGGGTGTCAATGAGACGAGAATCACGAAAGTTCAAATGAATCCCTGGGAGTCTTCCTATACATCTACAAGGACTTTACCCCTCCCTTCCACCATCCTCTTTCTTCCTTCCTTATTTCTGACAGAGAAGTGAGCATCATAAGAGATGATGAAAGTCGCCGATCACTGACTTGCCCTGCAGAGAAGTTTAAATGTGTTCACAGTTAGCAGAATGAGTCATAGGTGAAAGTGTGGGCTTTAAAGACCAATATGGCCAGGGATGAGCTCCAAGTTCCTCAAAGTCTTTGTATCCAAGCAGGAGTTATAGGAACTTCACAGCAGGATTCTGTAAAATTTATTTCAATGAGTGATCAAGCATTAAGCCCCTAAAACCATCCCTGGGAAAAATTAGACTTATGTAGAGTAGAATTTTCACTTCCCTTCCATTTCAATAGGATATGCTATCAGCTGCCAGCAGAAACCTGAGACTGCAGCAATGGCGGCACAGCCTTAGTGTTTCCCAATGAGAAGTACTGAGTCAAAGAAAGTTCTAGGTTTCTGGAGAATTATCTGACCTTTTTACAGGTTAACACTCCACTCTAAGAAGAAGCAGAAGCAGGCAATGCTTTCAAATTTCTTTAGGTATGGAATTGTGGGTGTGTGCGTGTGTCTGTCTTTCTATGTCTGTGTGTAGTTTCTCGAGGGATCTGCACTTGGCAGGCTACATTTTCATACATAATCATTGGCCCTAGCTTATAATAGAATACACCGTATATATTGTCCTTTTGTATTCTCAGTGGCAAGCATTTAGGGCCACGTGGATCCTTTGGGTTGCCTACTCAACACCAAGGGTCTCTCTCTCTCCACCCTCTCCATGTTCCTCTGAGTCCTTGGAGCTATGCTCTTCTGCAAAGCCACCCAAGTCACTCAGCTCAGGGGACAGTTGCCACCTCTGCGACTGAGGGCAGAGCATTCTCTGCATGGTGGCACACTGGGTCTCTGTTATGGCCATGCCTTGAGTCTTGGTTCTAGCTATTTTTGAATCAATTGGATTCTCCAAAATAGATGAAATGGTAAGGCTTTATAAAAAGATCATTTAAGGGGAAATGAAGACTCTATACCGTTTGTCCAAACACAAAATAAACTTGGCTTCCTGAGATGTTTGGCCACATCACTTCACAACTGTTACTAATGGGAGACCAGGCCCACTAATTGTCCAGATGAAATTATCCCACATCAGGGCTGAGTTACTAATGGATGCCAAACCAATTTGCTGCTCTATAAAAGTTAGCTGTTAAAGCACTAATAGATGCCCCAGCTACCCAAACAAACATATTATTTCAGTACCAAATAAAACTTGTTGCCAGGGAAAAGGATATTTATCCTGTGGTCGTTTGCCACAAAAAACAAAAAACAAAAAAGAAACTACTTATTGACTCTGGGACCTAGCGATAAATATGCAACAGGTCCCTTATATCTTAGAGGCTTTTGTTGTTTGTTTTGGGTTTTGTCCTTTGAGACATAGCCTCAGTATATATCTGTGCTATCCTGCATATTACTGACCTTACTGATCTCTAGCAGAGATCCATCTGCCTTTGCCTCCAAGAGTTCTGGGATTAAAGGTACAGGTCACCAAACCCTGCAGCTTGAAGGTCGGGGAATAGCCTTTCTGGATGGGACATGGCTCAGTCAACAAAGTGCTTGTCATGCAAGTGTTGAGGCCCTGAATTAAGGTTTGTAGAACTCACATAAAAAAATCCAGGAACAGAAGTAGGCATCTCTTATCCCAGAGCTAGCAAGGTGGGGATGGGTAGAACCCTGGATCTCTCTTGTCCACGAGCCTGCATGAATGGCTGGGCTCTGGGTTTAGTGAAATTCAGAGTCAAAAGTAAAGGGTGAAGAGGGACAGAGGAAGACACCAGAATCAACCTCTGGCCTCCATGTGCAAGCCCATGGACATGCATCCACACTTGCACACACACACACACACACACACACACACACACACACACACACACA
>LOJH01040877.1:0-13654 GCA_001685095.1 Ellobius talpinus
CACAGATGGATGAACGGGTGGTGGGCATACAGATGGATGAACGGGTGGTGGGCATACAGATGGATGAATGGGTGGTGGGCATACAGATTGATGAACGGGTGGTGGGCATACAGATGGATGAACGGGTGGTGGACATACAGATGGATGAATGGGTGGTGGGCATACAGATGAATGAACAGGTGGTGGGCATACAGATGGATGAATGGGTGGTAGACAGTAGAGGAGTGAAAGGGTAGCCTAGTGGAAGGTGAACAGAGTGTAGGGTGAGTGGGTGCAGATGATAAATCAGTAATTTTTCTCATGGATGTGAAAAACAGCTTAAAGAAGAACAGGTTTAGTCTAAGGGTACAGTCCACGGGTACAGTCACGGTGGAAGGGTGCAGTCCATGGGTACAGTCATGGTGGAAAGGTACAGTCCATGGGTACAGGTGTGGTGGAAGGGTGCAGTCCATGGGTAGAGTCGTGTTGGAAAGGTACAGCCCCCAGTACAGTCCACGGGTACAGGCGTAGTGGAAGGGTACAGTCCACGGGTGCAGTCATGGTGGAAGGGTGCAGTCCGCAGGTACAGTCATGGTGGAGATGGCTGCAAAATCAGGAGTCCAGCTTTGTCCCTGATCACTCTGAATGTGAGTTTCTGATAATAATGGCGGGTGCTATTTATATCGAGGCACCGACAGATGTCCAGGCATTTGTGCACAAGCAACACACACATTGACTTAGGGAGGTATTCCTGTATGTGTACGCACAACCACATATCCACACACCCAGTTAGCTACCTAGAGATCCTTTCAAAACTAAGGGTCCCTTCAGTAACGGCAGAGTAGCCCGACAAAAAGCCCTGAACCGACACACGGTGAAAGTGTAAAGTGGTGAGTTAGCACTGAATTGTGCACAAACAACAAAATTAAAACAAAAGAATAATTTAAAAAATCTCAAAGCTGTAAAGAACATTCCTGAACATCCCTTGCTCCCTGCCAGCCCCTGACATGGGCTCTGTAGCCTGTGCCGCAGATAAAGCCCCAGATCCAAGCACTCCCATTGTTGCGCTATAGGCATAGGTTCTCCAGCAGCTATGTCCCCCCCTGGGTCCTGGACCTGCCCCTCTGCCCCCTGCCCCAGAACTCTAAAAGTTCCTGCCTAGCTGCAAGTCAGTGAATGGCTGGGGCTTAAGGCAACCCAAGACCTTCACCTGGATGAAGAGCATCTGGACACTGGTGGCTGGCCCGGAGGGCTCCCTTCTATCCAAGGAGACAGCTATTCTTGGTGGGTGGGCTTTGTGTCCCTGCTCTAAAACATGTGTCTGTGAGGAAAGAAATGGCTGGGGCCCTAGGCCCCTCAGAGTGGCCTTGGATGGCGGACCCCCTCCCTTTCGAGTGCCTCCCCTGGCCACACAGGAACATTTGGGAGAAAGGTGCTACTTTGACAGAGGGAGAGGCCTTAGATGGACAGCAGTGAGTGACAGGCTTGTGCATCAAAGAGGGGGTCAGAAGACCCATGGCCCCAGCATGAACTCCAGGTGTCTCACACAGGCTGGAAGGGCTGAGCTCACAGTTCTGGAGAAAACAGGAAAGGGGGAAGTTTTGTTGGGGTGCTGTTATCTTGACTTTTTTGTTTTGTTTCTCACATGCAGAAGGCAGGAAGAATTTGTAAACGAATGAGTCGAAGACCTCACAAGAGCCATCTGTGAGGTACCCACAAGCCTCTGCTCTCAGAGCTGGGAACTAGAATCCTTCTTTGATTTTCCTGTCTCCCCTGGAAAGACAGGCTCTGGTAGAGAGGGCAGTCAGAATAGACATGATGCAAGCGAGCACCAACCTCCAGAGGCCAGAGAAGTTTTGTAGGTGCTGTAAAGTCCCTGAGACATTGTTGCCATGGGCCCCTTGTCCACTGTGTAGGGACTCCTAGCCCTGTGACATGGAGAGGAATACCATCTGACCCCCAAGCTGGGCATGACTGGCTTTGGTCTCAGGGCTAGGCCAGAGAATGGGAATGGCCCAACTGTATCAGCAGGGATGGGGGCTGCTCTCAGCTGCTGGGGAGCACTGGTCACAAAGAGTACTAAGTTCTGGGGAGTTGACTTTGTTCTGCTGTCTTAGTTAGGGTTCCTACTGCTGTGAAGAGACACCATGACCACAGCATTTCATAAAGAAAAACATTTCATTGGGCTGGTTTACAGTTTCAGAGTTTAGTCCACTATCATCATGGTGGGACATGGCAGCGTGCAGGCAGAAATGGTGCTGGAGAAGGAGCTGAGAGTCCTGTATCTTACAGGCAACAGCAAGCGAACCGTGTCACTGGATGTAGCTTGAGCATAGGAAACCTCAAAGCCCACCTGGACAGTGACACACTTCCTCCAACAAAGCCATGCCTCCTCCACAAGGTCACACTTCCCTAATGGTGCTGCTCGCGGTGGGGACCATTTTCCTTCGCACCACCACAGCTGCCTTCCCAGGGGTTCCTACTCAAACAGGGATAATGCCAAAACCCTGACTGACAGATGGCTGTGGAGACAGTGGGCTGAGGCAGAGCACTGCCAGGTCTGCGCCCCCCCATGTCAATCTCTGTCCATGGCATCTGTCATGGCGTACCCCAGGGATGGAGGCTCAGAGTCACTCCTGTGAAAAACCTAAAAGGACAGCAATTCAATTGCTACTGCCTACAGCCAGCGCAGCCTGGATAGCCGAGACTGGCGGGGGTGCCGGGATTGAGACAGGGAGGCTTCTTTTCAGGAGGAAGGACAGCAACCTTTATTTTGCCCAGCAACCTTTTGTACCCCTACTGCTTCCGAGGAGCCCCTCCGGCCAGAAAGAACACAAACATCCTTGTCAATTACAGACCACAAGGAAGTTCCCCTGTGGGTCAGGGGGAGTGAGGGCAGCTGGATCACAACAGCTACCTCCTCAAACTGAGGATTTTGGTCATACTGTCATACTTGTGTCTCACGACCCCAGCAGTCCCCTGCCATGGATGTAACTAATTGCTGTCCGGTTCCAGGCTCTGCTGGGTTTGAGCACTATGCTCTCATCCAACCCAGGCTCCTGTGGCCACGCCCCTTAGAACACTTGCTGTCCACAAGTCACTGAAGACAGAGGTCCTACCCAAGGCCACATCCATCTTGTCATCTCTGACTGGCTTGCGTGAAGCCAACTCCCTGATGGCAGCTGGCACATGATCTCAACAACCGTGACTCTCAGAGAAAAGTCATGGGAAATACACTATAAAATACCTGTGATAAACTCCTGTACCAGCAATATTTTTTATAAACAGCTACAACTGCCTTGAGAACAGGGTGGGCCTAAAATGATTATGAATAGGAAAAAAAGACACAAGTCTGTCCAAACCAGCTGGGGTCCTGCCAGGTGGATGTCCTTGGATTGCAAGCTGGAAGGAAAGAAACTTGTTCTAACTTTGCATATGCTTGGAAGCAGGGCAGCCATCATCAGATCATCACTGAGAAAAGCCTGCAGCCACCAGACAGCTCCTGTATAAGGTAATATGCCTGACCCTAAGTCAGGCTCACCCTCTTGGAATCCCCAAATGAGGGTGGGTGCATGAAGCCAGGAAGAGCCTGGGAGGAAGAAGGGATGATGCTTGAACAAGAACCCTTCTGCAGGGGGCAGGAATTGACTCCTGGTCTCACAGCTGCAAGGAACAAGAAGCGCAGATTGTGTGGGTCAGGTCACAGGCTGATCTTAGTTCTTTTCCTGGGAAGGAAGAGACAGTGAGGGGAATGGAGGTTGTGGTGTATGGAAGACCTGGTAGATTCCGAAACAAAAGACAGTTTCTTTTCTGGTGGTGTTTGAACCTAGAGCCACGTGCATGCTAAGTACTCTCCACCACTGAGCTACATCCCTGGCCCCAAATAAAGGATTTTTAAAATGTCGAACTTGATGTGAATGCAGAAGATAATAAATCAATTTCAGACAGCGTGGCTCGCAGGTGCCAGGGAGGCTGCCTGGGGCCACATAGACCCGAGAGCTGCAGAAATGTGGAGCTTGGCTGTTTTCCAGCCATAAGGTAACATCATCACAGACTCGGGGGGGCTGGTGTGTGCACGTGCACTTGCATAGATATGTGTTTGTGCACATATGTGTATTTACACACTCACAGGTGCATGGCAAGCATATGCATATTGCGGTATCAATGAAGGAGAGCAGGCAGCGGCACCTGTCCACGCACAATGCTGCGATCATGCTTTCTTTCCTGAATATGTCTTCATGCAGAGACACGGGACACAGATTAGAGACTCAACAAGGTCAAAGTTGGGTTCTATAGTGAGAAAACAAACAAATAATAATAAAATCAGTGCTACATGGGACCATATTAGGGCAATGGAAAGAATTTAAATATAGGTTGAATATTTAGAAACAGTCTTGGTTCATCATCAAATTTTTTGGTTTGTGGGCTGGAGAGATGGCTCAGTGGTTGAGAGGAGTATATTGCTCTTGCATGACCCAAGTTCAGTTCCCAGCACCCATGTCAGGATGCTCACCTTAACTAGAGTTTCAGGGGATCCACTGCCCTCTTCTGGCCTCTGTGGGCACTGCACTCATTTGCACAACTCCCCCACACATCACAACACACACAAATATATACGTATTTTTTAATTTCCTGGTTTTGGTTAGTATAGTGACTCCCCAGAAAGACAGTGAAGTGCCCTTATATTGTTACCAGCTGGTAAATCTAAGCAAAGTGTGTATTGAATCTATTGCTATGTCCCTGAAAATTCTTTGTAGTTTGACACTATTTTCAAAATGTAAAGCTTACAAAGTGTGTCTTTATCTCCATGGCAATGTAGTTTGTGTCATTTACAAAGAAAGAGGATAGTGAGCTGAAGGCTGAGGACTCCCCATGACTGGGCAGGAAGGGGTCCAGCCCTGTGACCCTATGCCCCCACCGGCTTTGTTGGGTGTCTAAGCGCGTGTTCAAAGAGTTTTAACAGGCCACAGAAGCACTGGAGTGTAAAATGGAAGGCAGAGGTCAACTGGAAATCAATTGGGAAGAAGGGAAGGTCAGCTGTGTGTCAGGGAGGCCTCCTTGGCAGGCTGAAGTCAGCTCCGGAGTGGGGGGGACTCCTCTCCTGGGATTCCTCCTCTCCAGCCTACACCCTAGGGGCAGTGGGGGAAGGGATGGCCTCAACATGTGGTCCAGATTCAGCTCTCCAAAATCAAGAGCGCTGGAGCACTCAGGCCTCTCCACAAGAAAATTCCTCAGGTGATTTCATTCCATAAAGGGTTTGCAATGTTCTGATAAAAACAAAATATGTGTGCATTTATGTATGAATTACAAAAATATTGGTGACTCTATGCAAACCAGATATTCTTGGTTTTATAATTTAAAATCAACATTAAACAAAGCAAAAACGATTGGTGAAATCCATACTGATGATTTAAAATTTTTAATTTTTCTTGAGTATAAGTTGACAGTAAATAGTAGCTAAGACCTCTGTGACCCAAAAGGAGATGGCAGAAAGGAAGACAAAGCTTTGTATAAAGCCTCAGGTACCCTTGAAGAGGCCCTGAGCTGTGTGGCACAGGAGCTCTCTCTGACAGCCTGCAGGAGTTAGGGTTACAAAAGGATTTGGTTCTGACTCCAACCTGTTGCTTCCATCTCCCTTACTGTACCAGGGCTCTGCCTGCCCTTTCTTCACTTCACTGGGTTCAGAATTCCAGGCAGAAGATGGCCCTGCTGGTGTCTCTTGTCTACTTGACAGTAGATGATTAAAGGCTAAGTAGGTGGTAATAGAAGTGGCCCCAGTTCCTAGGACAGGGATTCCTCAGCTCTTATCGCTGCGTCAGTTCCTCCACAGAGGCCTGGAAGCTTCTCTAGGGAGACTCTGATACTTGGAAGTCTTTGAGAATCCCAGTGGGATTTCAGTCAGGGTTCTCTTTGGAACGTGAACATGTGGAAGAGGAGCCCTGTTTCTGGTTGGGGCTATGTTGTAGAAAGCTGAAAGCCCAGGAAATCAGTTCCCAAGACAGTTACAGCAGAAGTCACATGGTCACCTTGCTTCCACAGAGAACTGCTCCCAGTGTATTGAGCCCGAAGCAGTCAGGAGAAGTCTCCAGGAGACCTAGTGAATTGTCCCTATATTCATCCGCTCTTCAATCACCCACCATATATCCAGCCATTACCTCCCATCTGCTCTTCCATTATCCATCCATATATTCATTCACGCATCCACCCACCCATTCATCATCCACTCATCCACCGTCCTCAATCCACTCATATCCACTCACCACTCATCACCCACCTACCTATCATTTAATAAGTGCCCTTTATCATTTAATAAGTGCCCTTTATCATTTAATAAATGGTAAAGTTATTAAATACTACTCATCTGCCCACCTACCTACACGTAACCCACCCTACCCATGTTAGTCTATCTGAATCACCATAACAAAATATTGTAGTCTTGGTTCATGAATTAGACATTCATTTTTATACTTCTGGGGAAGACTCTCTTCGTCTGTTGCATATGGCAGTCCTCTCCCTAGGTCCAAACAGTCTTTCTTTTGTTTATATGTAGAGAGAAAAATCCCTGGTGTCTCTTTTTATAAGGACACAAAGACTTATTGAATCCACCATTGTGATATCACTTAATCTTAATTACCCTGACCCAAATCTTTATCTCCAAATAAAATCATGTTGAGACCTGGGGCCTTAATATATGAATTTGGAAGAGTCCAAAGTCCTAATCACCCATACAGGACTTATCAATTTTCCTGCCATTCATTCTTTTTCCAGTCTACCCATCTGTCTTTGATTTGTATTTTTTAAAAAATAAATAAATAAAAGATTAGTTTTTGAGATGTACCCTCACTCTGTTGTGCAAGACAGTCAAACTCATTGCAATCCTCCTGCTTCAACTTGCTGGGATTATAGGTATATTAGTTACTTTTTCTTTTGCTGTAATGAAATATTTTAGCTATCTGTAGTGATATTTCATTTGTATTTTAATAAATAAAGCCAACCTGAAGGTCAGAAAAGAAAACAGCCAGCCACTGGCTCTTACCTCTACCTCAGTTCAAAATGGAGATCCTGCCTCCAGGAATCTCAGAATGACACTGTGTCTGAGAGCTGTCTCCTCTGACCTTATATTCCTCTCTAGGGCTGAAATAAAAGGCGTGCACCACTACTGCCCAGTTTCTATGGCAAACTAACATGGCTACTGGGATTAAAGGTGTGTGTCACCACTGCCTGGTCTGTAAAGCTGATCAGTGTGGCTGTTTTACTTTCAGAACTTCAGGCAAGCTTTATTTATTAAAATACAAATGAAATATTACTACAGAAATTTATGTGAAAATGGTTTATTTTGGCTCAGTTTGTGGTGAAGTGGCAGGGTAGGAATCTGAGGCAGGCGGTCATTTTGTATGTAAAAGTCAAGAAAAGAGTGATAAATGTTCGTGCTCAACTTTCTCCTTCTTATGCCTACCAGGTCCCAGCCCATGCAATAGTGCTGCCCAGTGGGTCTTCCTGCCTCAGTTTACCTAGTCTAGACACCCCCCCATAAGCATGTCTAGAGGTTTGCCTCTTAGGTTATTCTAGGTCCTGTCAAGTTGAAAAGCAGTACTAACCATCACATGGGCATGAGTAACAATATCTAGCTTCCATTTTGCCTTTTCTTCTCCATCCATCTGTCCATCCATCCATCCATCCATAAATATTGATTGAACATCCACTTTGCCTCAGTAATTTTCTAGGTACAAGGGATATTCAGCAAACCATCAATTCTACTTGAGAGATAAACAATACATAAATAAACACAAAAATAGCAATGTTAGTATTCAGCAATAAATAACACATTTAGCTCTGGCAGAGGACTGGACATGGATGAAAACGGTACTCAGAAGGGTTCTGAGTTGCAGAAGCCCCACATAGTAAGTGGAGTTCAGAGCTTCTCCTTGTGTTTTAAACAGTTGGACCAATGCCAGAGACTGGCATGCCCAGCCACCCCATTGCTCAGACCAGAGACACTGGGAGCCATGTACTCACCAGGACTCTCAGTTCTGATCCATAGAAGGGTGCTGACTGACTACTCCCAAAGGTTCCTGTGTTAGAGGCTTGATCCCCATAGTGGTGCCACTTGGATGTGGTAGAACCTTTGGGGGCGAGGTTGAGTGGGAGGTTCCTAGGGAAACCTCCACAGGGAAACACCCTCAAATGGCCCGTCAGACCCTAATTTCATTCTCTCTCTCTCTCTAAGTAAGAAAAGCAACTGACTGCTGCAGAGACTCAAAGTTGTGGAGCCAGCCATAACAACCCTTTTCCCTTTGTAAGGCGATTATCTTAGGCATGTTGTTATGGTGACAGGAAGCTACAAACCCATGACTACAGAACCACAGGAAATCCCCAGTCCCCATACTTCTCAGCCTCCTCTAAGCCTGGCTCACGTGATCACCATGCTCCTTGGGACTTAACTTCCAGTCTCCATCTGCACTCCCAGTAGAAACCCCTGGCAAAGCTTTATCAGGTGTGACTTGGTGATGTCACTATTGGCATTAAAACTCTTTCTCACAGCCAAAATAAAATCCAGATCTATTGCCCAAGGACCTGTCTTAACCTGCCCCCAACTCCTTTGTGTCCTGGTTGCTCCCTAAGCCACCACTGCAGGCTGCTTCTTATTCCCGGGGTATGTCTGCTCAGTCTCACCTCAGGGCTTTTGGACTTGAGGTCACCTCTTTTGGAACGTGGTCCCTCTGACATGGTTCCTTGGGCTCCTTCAGATCTCAGATGACCCTCCTCAGAGATCTGTGGCCTTCTCACCTCAAGGACCCTGCCTTGTCACTGCTCTCAACAAGGAGAACTGTGCCTGCCCAACCAGGCTTCTGACTCTTGGGTCTTGGTCATGTTGCTTGTCAATTGCCCTCCACCTTAACTTTTTGAGTCAGTATTTCTCTCAGACCTGTAGTTCATTAATAAGGCTAGGTGACTTCAACAATGAGCTTCATGGATCTTCTTGTCTACACCTACCCAGTACTAGGGTGAAAGGTATCTACCGCCATGGCTGACTTTTTACATAGGTGCTGGGGATTGGAACTCAAATCTTCATGCTTGTGTGGAAGGCTCTTTAGCAACTGAGTCAATTCCCTAACCCCCAAGTGCCTAATCTTGATTGATAATGTGACTAAATTGAGAAGAGCCTATGAGACCATTAAGACTTGTCTCTGAATGCCTGTGAAAGTGTTTCCAGCGAGGATTGACTGATGGGGAAAGAGGCAGCACCATCCTCTATGCTGGAGCCCCTGATGGAGTAAAATGGGAAGAAGCAGAGAGCCCACAGCACCCACGGTCTCCCTCTCTGCCTCACAAGTGACGTGTGCAGGATGTCTCCCCACATGATGGAAGGGTTGGAATATCTAAAACCATGACCTAAAGTAAATTCTTTCTTCTTGCAACTGTTTTACTTCGGCATCTCTGGCCATGGTGATGAAAAGCCTCACTAACGCATCAGGAGAAAGCCAAGGCTGAGGGTGAGAGGACGGGGAGGAGGGTTCGTTCTGCTGAGTGGCCTGGATGCTGGATGGTGTGGCTTGCTGTCTTCCCCGTAAGAGATCAGAAGTGAGCACAAGAGCACTGTCTCTGTCACACACACACACACACAGACACACACACATACATACTCACACACACATACACACACACAGATATACACACAGACACACAGTGACAGTGACACATACACAGACATACACTCACAGACACATATATACAGACATATACACATCACACATACACACAGACACACACACAGACACATACACAGACACACACTCATACACAGACAAACATGCACTCACACACAGAGACACATCACATAGGCACGGGCACACACACACACAAACACACACATACTCACATACACAGACACACACATGCACACACTCACACACACAGACATCCTCTCACACATAGACACATACACAGACAAACATGCACTCACACACAGACACATACACACATGCACACACACACACACACACACGGTGTGCGGGGCACTCCTAGAACTCCTGTGATACTAACAAAACTGCCAAACTGACAAGGTGGCCAGGAGTGGGTGACAGGCAGGGAAGCTGGTGGAATGGAGTGAGGAAACCCAGATTTCTGGGCAGTGTAGCAGGGCCAGGATCTAAATGTCTCATTTATGAATCCTCCCATGTCCTATCTTGGGGTCAAATAGGTGGCTGATTCAAGCATCACCTTTGTATTAGGGAATCTTCCATACTTTTGCCCCAGACTGCCATGGTGATTAACTGGCCAAGGGCCTGTACAGTAGAGTGATAGCGGCTTTGGAGACAGGTTTCCCAAGCTCTCAGATCCTCTAGGGGAACCTGATTGTCTCTTTCCCTACCCCTCCACCTCCCTCACTGTGCTTCTTGAGAATTCTCAGCTCAGGGCCTGCTTAGGTCCTCTCCTGTTATGCCGGTAGGAAACAGATCCCCAATATGGCAGGGGACAGACACCCCGGGGAAGCCCCATCCCCGCCTGTGCCCTTGCCTTCACTCTAGAGTTGCACACTGTCCTGCAGCCTTGAGCATGTTGCCAGGGTGGAGCTGGCAAATGCTTTGGCCCATTTGATGACCGTAACTGGCTCTGGTACTGCAGGATGCTGCTGAGACCTTCATCAGGGAAAATAAGATAACGAGATCATTCTTCAGGGAAAACAGGGATGTTAAGACCATCCAGCAGGGAAAACAAGGACTTGGGGGAGGACTTCGAGATCTTCTAAAAGGCTCCCTGTGTGACCAGTGATTTCACTCATTCTGGGAAGTTTTGGATCTTAGAGAAGAATTTACCAGCACCTTACTAAACCAGCATAATTCCTAAGTGCATTCTAAATACTTTTCCTTAGCCCCTCTGGTAAGGGCAGCTCCCACCTGCGTCAAGGAAAGCTTCTCTTTGCAGCAGCCAAAGCCCATTACAGAAAGCCACAACTGATCAAAATGCAGAGGACAGCTGATGGTGGTACCCAGCCCCACCAATACCTCTACAACACAGTTCCTGTGCCTAAGGCTCAGGGAACATCTCAGAAACGGGGTAAAGACTGTGAAAGCCAATGGAACAGGAAGTCTGCTGTGATCTCGTATCTTCTGGAGATAACAGGGAAGCTCCAGCCGGAGGGTTTGTCTTCACGAGAATGACACTCCTTACGTTGGTCACCTGGCACTGGCTTCTCAGCCCTTAGCGACCACAGAATCTTCCAGTGTCAATACACGGAGGACAAAAGGTTTTAGCACATGAAACTATGAGAGATTCAAATTTATCTAATGACATAGTTTGGGGTATGTACTATTTGATTTTAATAAACTTGCCATTTTCCACATGTTACCAGTTTCTAATTTCATTCCAGTGTGATTGGAGAAGACAGTCTGTATAGCTTTAATTTTTAAAATTTTACTGAGATTTGTGCTGTGGCCTAACAGGTGGTCTATCCTAGAGACTGTCTGGGTACATTGATGTGCTATTGAGTGGGATCTCTATATGCACTTGCTAAGTTTGATTAATTTATATGATTGCTCAAGTATAAAATTTCATGATTTTTTGACTTAATTGTTTTACTTGCTATTTGAAAGTTGGATGCATTTTTACAGTACACTGTGTGATGATTGATCTGGATTATGAACTTGACACTATCTGAAATCAACTAAGACACCTGCCTGGGGGTGGTTCTGCCAGGGCATTTCCAGGCAGAATTAATTAAAGGGAGAGGGTCTTCATAAAGTGGCAGGATCTCCTGACATGTGCCCCAGATATAAATAAGTCCAGGGAAAAGGCAGCATTGCTTACCTGCCTTCTCTTGTTGCTGGTGAATGTTCATGGCTGCCACTGCCACCACCACCGCCATCCTTCATGGGTGACATACTTCAGCCTTTTCTACCTTCCAGCTTGGACTAAAGACCAGTGGCTCTCGAGAAATCCTTTAGGAATTCAGAGCCGGATTGGGACTGCAGGGGCTCTCAGATTCATGGACCAGGCTGCTACTAGCGTGTCAACCCCTCCAGCATGTAGACAGACACTGTTGAAGAACCCAGCCCTTGTTGTGTTGGCCATTTTGGTAAATCCCCATTTATAGTATCAGTACAGTCTATCATTTCTGTTCCCTAGAGAACCCTGCCCAATGCCCACCGTGTCTATTTAATACGCTTCCTATTTTGTCTTATATATCCATTCCTGAAACCATCACTACACATAACACAAGGAACATATTCATCAGTCCCCAGAGTGTCCTCATACCTCTTAATATTCCCTCTTTGTAGCTCTTCAGTTAATAAATTTTATGTAACTGAATACAGCTTAAAGAGAGCCAGACTCATACAGTGGTTACTATAAAAGAAACCCATCATTTAACCACCATTGGCCATGATGTGGAGCACCAGCAATGATCAGAAATCTCTTCATTTCCCTGCTCCCTCCACTCTTCCCTGGGGTAACTACCATTTTATTCTAACTAGTACCAGAGCAACATTGTGAAAACATCTTCTGTGCTTCTATTGCTCTAGAAGGGGGAAGAGCCTGCTAAGGAGGGGCTGACAGTTTCCTTCTGCCACCAGCAGGATTTGGCAAGTTTTGGCAAGTTTGGCAGTGTTTCCAGTGGTTTCCCACTTTGTCAACTCTTAGATTTGAAAGTTGAATGTTGAAACAGTTAATATTAAGTATGGAAGTTAAATTATTTCTTCTGCATTTTGCCTCTTTAGAATTTATATATATTATAGCTCTATTATATATGCATTTATAACTATATCTTTCTAATTAATAAACTTCAATATTGTAAAATGTCCTTTTAAAGGGTTGGGGATGTAGTTCGGGTGACAGAGTACCTGCCTCGCATGCGGGAATCCCTGAGTTTGATCCCCAGCACCACATAAAACCGCATGTGATGATGTATACACACAGTCTTAGCATGTGAGGCAGGGACAGAGCTCAAGCCAATTCAGACTCTGGGAGACCATGCCCTGAGTCCCACCTCAATGTCTCCTTTTATCTCCAGTTTAAGGTCAGCCTTGTATGTCGGCACATCTTTATTTTTTAGTATATATTAATTACACAGAGCAATGGATTTCATTAGTATATATTTTATAAACATATGTAACATTCTTTGTATTTTAAAAAATATATTTTTAAGTAAAAATGGTGCCCAAAGTATTAGTGCTTATTAAGGATTTCTGGATGTAGTTTATTTTTTTGTTGATTTTCCTCCATCTCCCTCATTGCTCCATCTTTCCTTCATCCTCCACTCCTGTAGCTTCTTTTCTGCTCTCATGAACCATGTGTTCTTCTCATGTAATGTGTTCTTCTCATGACAAGACTGTAGATGGAGGCTGCTCACTCATTTCCCAGCCACCCAGGCCCAAAATAATCACAGAGAAACTGTATTAATTGCAGTATTGTTTGGCCGATAGCTTAAGTGTATTTCTAGCTAGCTCTTACATCTTAAATTAACCCATTTCTATTATTTTATATTTTACCATGAGGCTCATGGTTTACCGGTACTGGCACGTGAGCATCTTTCTCCTCTGGTGGCTACATGGCATTTCTCTGACTCTGCCTACTCCCTCAGTATCTTTTCCAACCTGGCTATATCCTGTTAAGCCATTGACTGAAAGCAGCTTCTTTATTAACCAATGGTATTCACAGCATACAGAGGGCAATCCCA
>LOJH01040878.1:0-14190 GCA_001685095.1 Ellobius talpinus
TTCGGGGTATAAGCTAGCCGTGTGGGAGCCGGGCGGGCCGAAAAGCAGGCCTGCGCTCCCCTTACACTACAATACTTCCTGCCCTGATATTCATGGACTTACCCTGTAAACTATAAACAATTCCCCAGTAAACTTTCCTCTGTAAGTTGCATTTGCTATTGATTTCTTTGCACAGTAGTAGCAAAAAAGTAAGACAGCTATAGTTGCATGGCATCCTTCTTGTAGCACTTTTGTGTTTATGCCTCAGTGTCTTGAAAGTAGCAGTAAGAGTTACCCTGAAAATCTATGGTAACTAATTACAAGAGAGTTTTCATAGGACTCATAGAAATGTGAGATGAGTGGTTTGCTGTGAAGCTTAATTAATTATTAGCATTATTAAAATGAAGATTCTACTTGATCAGAATTTGGATACATTATATTGTCCATCTTTGAGTAGCAAAATAAATGCTATGGACATTGTAGACATGAAGTTTTTTTTCATGAGCTTTTAGTAAGTGCTATCATAGCACCTTCATGCAGATGCCCAGTTAGTGAAGTTGTACACGTGATCCAGTGGCCTTTTGAAGGGATGTTCTGCTTGTTTGTCTTTTGGGCTATTCATTGCTGGTTTTTTTTTTTTGCAATGAGGCTCATAGTCTGTACATTTTTAATAGTGTGACCATCTAGTCCCACACCTGTATATGCAAATAGGAACATGTAGTTGCTTTTTAAGTATGGACAAATAAAGTTTCTCCAAGAATACCAAGCACACTTTTGCTGTTTTCATGTTAAATGCTTCAAGAGATGTATCCTTACAACATTCATCTTCTGTTAATTAACCTTTTTTTATTTAATCTTCTGATTAGCTTGATTTTGTCAAGCCACATGCCTCCTGAGGGAGAAAGGTGTGGAATTTAATAGTGTCCCCTGAAAATTTCCCACTAAGTAAATAAGCATTTATGGAAGCTAGATGTAGTGGTTTTACAAAGGTGAGCTATACAAAGCTATACAAGGTCCCTGAACAGGCATCCTCTTCTTTCTTAGTCCACGTTTGGTGCCTTTACAATGGAATTATGGTGCTATGACTGCAGCCGAACCTGGAGCGCTAAAGGTTTTGCTTATAGCTTTGCAGATACTTTCGAACAGGTAAAGTGAAAAATATACTTGAAGTTCCACTTCTAACAGTTTCATACTCATAAATGAGCAGAATATTTTCCGCTCTTAATTTTCTTACCACTCAGAATAGAAAAATCAAGTTCTATGTTATGCTTGCCTCGTGAATTCATCACCATAAGCTATGAAAAACCTTTAAAGAAAAGAATTCTAATTCCTAATTCCTCTTAATAAGAATGGCTTCGAAGAACTGTCTCTAAATCGACTATAGCCACTGTGTAACATTTGCTTGGATTCTGTGGATCTCTTCTCACTTACTGGTGAAGAGAACCTATGCTGTCAGCTTATTGCAGAAGAGGGCTCGAAGCGGTAGGTACGGTAGATTCCTGTAAACATGCCCGCCAGTCTTTTACTGGGGAATATCTGCTCTGAAAATTATGCATCCTAAAATTATACTAACCAGACTTTAAGTCACACACCAGTTGGCATATTAAAGAGGGCCCAAGACTACTTTCTGAAAGAAATCAGCTGCCTGTCTATAACTGAGCTGGTAACTGTGTGCACTCCTGTGTCCTCATGGAGCAATGTGAGGAGAGGTCTTGTTCAGGTGGCTTCCGAAGTGTGGAATAGAACAGTAGAATATCTACACAAGTGTTTTACCTGAAGACTACAACATCAACCTTTTAACCCTTTGTCCATAAAACATTTGGTTATGATAATTAATGTTTGTGCTGATTACTAAGGGATAGACAGCCAATTATCCTTACACTGTTTATATCTTTTGCAAGTCAGGTCATCGCGTGGCTGGGTTTTGGTTGCCTTGAGAATTGCTTTTCCTGAGTTGAACTGTGAGGCTGTGTCATTTTCTAAATTCAGCCATTGTTAATCAGTAGCCACTTTATTCTTGTCCTCATAGTAGGTGTGAAGATGAGTGGACCACCCCCAAATTACAGACCTTAAGAGTACCCACATAATAAAACTTACAAACGCCCCATAGTCTGGAAAAGTCGAGGAACTCCCAGTAACTCACCCTGAGATTCTTTGGCTAATTTTATCACCCATCTCTAAATTCAATTACATCTGAAGTTTTATAAGTTATCCTGGTTACATCTTTCCTTCTTTTAAGATCAGTTTTTCCTCCCTGGTGTCTTGTCACCTGTGTCTCTTCAATAATCACATTTATCAGTTGTGGTGTATTTTATTATCTATCAAAGCCATTTTGAAATAACTGAGTGAATGCATGATCACACCAATCCTGAATGCGTTCTCTGCTTGAACTTTTCTCCTTGATTTGTTCTTCTGGGATTTGTTACCTTACTCTGCAGGTGCAAAGTCCTTCAGGGGGAGATCATGTCTTTTGTTTCTTTAACAGTTTTTAAAATTCCCTTTATTTATGAGTATGTGTGTGCGCCTGCTTGTTTGTATGCAAACATGTGCACACAGTGCTGTGGAGGTCAATAGAGGGCACTGGGTCTCCTGGAGTTGCTGGTCCAGGTAGGTGGTTGTAGGTGCTAAGAACAAGCATATGCTTAACTGCCTAGTCATCTCTATGACCTCATGTCTCCTGTTCTTTATTGTGCCGGAGGATGAGGCAGAACATTTAATCATCTCCTCATGAATATTTTGTGCTAAGAAAATTTGCATTTATAGAACCTTGATGTTCTGGATATGCAATGTGAGACCCGTTATTCCCCATTGCAGGAAGCTGGCTTCAGTTTGGAGGGATGCACCCCTGATGTGTTAAATGCATCAGTTAGTGTGGAAATCTTGGGCGGAAAAAGATGAACTCTGGTTGGTTCGGGTCTAGAGGTGACACAGAAGAGTCTTTTCCGGAGGATGAATGGAGTTTTGTCAGGAGCACCCTGCTTTGCTGAGCCTGAGCCTTAGAACGGAAAATTGAACTGCATACACAATTAGATAATTCTTGGATGACCCCAAATAATACTTTCCATTAATATTCAAGACTTCCTCTTTAAGCTAGTGGTTTTTTAATGTTTTTAGATTATAAAATAGTAATAATAATTACATTTCTTCTTTCTTCCCTCCAAGCTTTCCTGGATACTCCTCCTTGCTCGGATTGCTACTATAAGGGACGTTTTAATCCCCATTCCAAATTATAGATAAGTCTTTGTAGTTCATATTGATGTATTAACCTCTTCTCTTTATTTTCTGACCATTTGAAAGCTTTTCTTTGCATCTCCTCATGTATAGCTACTGTTCTACCAAGAAAATTCTCCTAATTGTTTTGTAAATAATGATTTCTGATTGTTTTCTTTTTATCTTTATTTCTTCACAGTTGTCTTACTTAGATGACCTTATGACTTTGCGATCAATCATTGTGTTGTCATTGTAGTCCATCCTACATATTGGTGTCTTTTCCAGCCTTCTCTCTTTATTCTCATAATCCACATTTTTCCTGTCATAGGCTAAGCTGTTTTCTTTCCCTGAAAGTCCCTTATTGCTTGACACTGATTATGCAGATTTTTCCTCATCCTTCATGATGTTTTCATTCCCCTAACCACCCCCACCCTCCCACTGTGACAGCTCAGCAGAATCTCTGTAGCTTGTGACTAGAAACTCAAGGCCTCATTTCACTGATGCTGTGCATCAGTTTGCATTTCTCTCCATTACAATGGACTTCTAGAAGACCAGGGACCATAATTAGTTAGATCCTTTCTCTCAGAGCCTGGCAGCCTTTTATCTATATTTGCTTGTCCCACCGTAATGATGTATAGTTTCTCAGTTTGTGCAGAGCCCCTTGGACTTTGATTGTTCACAAAGCTCATTGTCATGACCGAGCTGGAGCCGGCCCGCTGGAATTCTTTACAAACATGTTAAATAAGCATTGGGCTAGAAAGGGTCTCTGAGGAACGTTTGTTTAAACTCTTTATCACAGGATTTTCTTTTTGTAATTGCCTTTATTCTTCTTCCTAAATTAATTAGTCATTTGTGACCAATATAAAATTAAGCAACAGTTGTTAGGAAATATTTGTGTTGGGTTTTTTGGTAGATTTTTTCCCTTTAATTTATTTCATCTTACTGATTTTGGATGATACAGCCTATATATTGGTCACCTTAAATAATATTAATCAGAGTCCTTGCCTAATGGCTATGTTTTTAAACACTTCTGGTCTCATATTATTCTAATAATTCCTGTGTGAAACTTGAGCACATAAATTTATTGCTATTAGATACCTAGTGTCCCTCTTGACTTTCACAGAAATAGACAATGTCACGGATCCCCATCTTGAGATTCTGGAAATGGTTTCACAATGTACTAGGTAATTAGGAAAACATTTTACTTTTGTTATTAGTTCTTTGGAAAGTGTTTTTGCAATTTGAGAAAGTGTAGGAGAAATTGTTGAGTCTGTATTTCTCTATCGTAGTTTATTTTTGAGGGGGGGACTATGTTCAGGCAGCAGGAGGGTCAGCCTGGTCATGCTTAACTCAGTTATTCCTCCGGCCCTGCCGCACTCACAGAACTGGGCTGTTGACAGACATGGGACATTAGGTCCTGCTTTAGACCTAATGATCCACAATCTAAATTTTAAAAGAACCCCACAGAGATTTACACTCACAGTATAATTTGGAACACCTTCCTCTTAGGGACATGTGCGGTGCACGTTTGAAGGTCCTGACTCGCAGGTTCCAGTAGCTCTTCAGTCATCTGCACACTCTCAGTGGCAGCGTTCCTGAGAACTTCTTAACTGTTCCCAAATAGATGTCTAATCTCTGGCCTATTAAGTCTGACTCTACATTTTAATAAGAACTCTAGGAAATATTCGTGAACTTCCCCATCCAGTCATCAGTACAGGATACATATTATTCCTGAAGCTAGATCGCTTTGTCTTCATTTTGGAGTATTAATGTGCTATTGGTCTTCCATAGTCCCTTCTTCATAATCACAGTTAAGACACGGCCAGTTCAGCAGATGCTTAGTGTGATCTCTAAACACACGCTTCATCTACACCACTGCCTCAGTGATTGTCCTGCCCCTCTCCTCGCCGGGCTTGACTGCTGCTTAAAAGTCAGTTGGTGGAGACTACTTCTCTTCTTACTCATTCTCACAGAACAGGGAGAGATGTTCCTCTCTGTCTCCTCGCCCCTACTTCTGCAGTCTCTAGAGGATTTTGTTTGGCAAAGTGTTCAGCATTTTCTCCATGGATGCTTCTCCGTCTGTGCATGGCCCTCCTTCCCTGCCTCAGTGTTGCTCTTTGCTGTCCTTGTGGCCCCTGTTTGTCTTTGCTCAAGGACACTCACTGTATTCACTACCCTTTCTGTTCTCTCGGTGCTCGCTACCTTTCCTTTCTATGAGCGTCTTAAACTCCTAGGCTTTTCGCCTGAACTCCACTGACCTTTCATCTCATCATGCTTGCTGTTCTTAATCGAAGTCCTTCTTTCTTCAAGTTTCTTCAAATCATTATATTCCTGAGAATCTTGAATTTTAGTTTCCTTTGCAGACATCTTTGGATAGCACAGAGGGAGAACTTCACACTCCTCTTCCCTTCCTCTCTATGCCTTAGCTCATGGAGCATGGAGCAGTGCTGTCCTAAGAATCCCAGGCTTCTTCCTGGTGGATTTCCCTGGACTTGGCTACCCTGACCATAGCCTTAATCTCTTTGTTTTCACCCTTCCTAACCTCGCTTCAGAACCTTATAAAAGCAGGCTGTTACTGTCAAATAGGAATTCTGTTTTAAGGATTTAACTGTGTGATCCCCCTGCTTAGCTGTAATTTTATTGTTTTGTTTTGTTTTTGCTACTCTGTCTCACAATAGTTGTTATACTGTAGCTATTATGGACTGTTTATTGCTGTAGAATAGACTTGATACCTTCCTACTTTAGGAGGCTTTATGTTTTTGATGTGGAACAGGAAATACATAAAAGGAAGTGTCATTGTTATTTTAGAGTAGATGGACTATGGAAGTTTTCCCATAAGCAATAGTAAGGTTTATATTTCAGGTTAAATTTTCTTGCAGTCTTCTACATAACTGTGGTTTTGTGTTATTACAATGCTTTCTAGTATAGTAAGATAAAGTTTAATGTTCAGCACATTGTTTGCAGGTTGTTATGGTCTTGACTTGACAACGAAGACTCTGGTGTCTTCTTTGAGGCCCTTCTGTGCCTGTGGAGTAAAATGCTTCATGGGGGCAGGGGAGGTGCTATCTCCTTTGGTGGCATTTAAGGGTAAGGGAACAAGATTCCATTATACAATTTGTCCACTTAATGTCAACCATCTAGCAAGATCAAATGAACTTAAGGAATAAGAGAACAGTTCTTTAGCTTATGAGCAAAATATGTCTAGAGGTTCTGCCATGCTTGTGTGAATCAGGAGTCAATTTCTGAGACTGTGCTCTCTTCCCAGTGTTTGTGCCAATAACCGAGGCAGGGCTGTGACAATTATAGCATAGTTTAGCTGACTGCAAGACTCTAGTTAAGTACTTTTTAAGAGAAAATGATAAAATACTTGATTATTGCTGAGATAGAGGGTGTAAAGCCTATGTCCTGTCTTTTTATTGCTGTAGCAGAGCATGTGTCTTAGACAGCAATTCTTCCCTTCGTAACTGACAGCATAGTCCAACATCACTGTCTGCTCTTCTATTCCTCTGCCACTGTCCTGCTGCTGGGTGACCCATGCTGAAGTCGGGGGACTTGTCCGTCGTTCCAGAATATGACATTCAGTTTAGCAGTATCGAGGGTCGGTGGGCTTTGTCTTTATGTGTTTCAATCTCCTTTTCCCAGACCATGACATATAAATGCATATTCATATATTTGTGCACATGCATGTCGATGTGTTCATGTGTGTGTATATGCCCTGTATATGCATGCACAAAGATGCCTTAGGTAAATGTTTTGTGTCTTTATCACTTTCTACCTTTTTGTTGTTGTGTTTTCCCTTCCCTTCTTCCCCTTCCCCTTCCCTTCTTCCCCTTCCCTTCTTCCCCTTCCCTTCTTCCCCTTCCCTTCCCTGTATAACATCCCTGCTGTCCTGGAACTTGCTCTGTAGACCACGCTGGCCTCGAACTAATAGAGATCTCCCTGCTTCTGCTTTTCAAGTGCTGGGATTAAAAGCGTGCACTACCACTGCCCATCTTTTGCCTTATATTTTTGACATAGAGTCTCAAACTGAATTTGGAGCTAGCTAATTCAGCATGACTAAACTGGTCAATAAGTCTGGGGTGCAGACATGCAACATTATACCATGCTTTTACATGGGTTCAGGGAACATGAACTCTGGTCCTCATGGCAAGTACTTTGTTAACTGAGCCCTTTCACTAACATATATTTATAGAGTAGAGTCATTAAGTCTCACTGCATGTGGTGCTTCATCTGCTGTACAGTGTGTTCTTCCGTTTCTAGATTTGGTGTCTGTCTCGATGCTCAGTCAACTGCTGGATGCATATGTTCTCACATTGGTCACAATGTTGTAATCAAAGTATTCTATACTTTTTCCTGTTTTTTTTAACCTATGGTTATTTAGAAATGTGTTCATTTCTGCTATTTGTGAATTTCCCAGATCTTTCCTATTATTGATGTTTAACTGCATTCCGTTGTGGCAAGAGAACATGTGTCACATTGCTTTTGTCTTGAATTGATGGGGTTTGTTTTGTGGCCCTGCATATGGTCCTGGAGGATGTTCATCACATGCTCGAAAAATCCTTGTGTTTAGTTATTTCTGGGTCAGTGGTTTCTAGAGAGCAGCTTAGTTGTTAGATAGACTTCATCAAATCTGCCTCCCTGTTGGTCTTCTGTCCAGTTGTTTCAACTATTATGGGAAATGAAGTATTGAAATCGCAAGTTTTTATTGCTAAATTAGCTATTTCTCCCTTCCCTTTACAGTTTTTGTTTAATATATTCAGTACTTCATTATTGACTTCTCCGACGCTTTTAATTGTTCTATTTTCTTGATGCTTTGGTCCTTGTGTTTATACAGCCGTCTCTGTTTGCCTTTGGGAGGTAGAAGTGGAGGGGAAAGGAGCAGGCTTAGTTAAAATCCTGCTAACTATTGCCTTTCATGCAGTTTTCCATTGATTCTCTTGAGCAGGTATGTCTGCATTTCAGTTTTGTCCACAGGAGTGTTTCTTTTATATATTCATCTTAATAACTTTCTTGGACTTTCCTTGGAGACCATAGCAGTGGGGGGTTCCTCATGATGTCCTTCTAGATATTAACCTGCCATGCTTTTTCTGTATCCTCTTTTGTGCGTGAGTTCCTTTTCCTTGATAGCCAGCGACTCTTAAATGCTCTGCAGCTGTGCTTTATTTGTGCTGATTTGCCCAGTGTGTAACACGCTGCTTGAATTATTGAAAGTCAGCAACTGTCACGTTTTCTATTTTAGACCCAACTTTGATTACAGTAATTCCTGGTGGTCCACTTGAGGTACTGGAAGTTCAAAACAACATTAAATGTGTTATGACAGTTCATGGTGCTGGGGGACGTCTCAGAGGGTAAAGTGCTTGCTGTATAAGTAGGGGGACCTGATTTGCACCCCTGACTCCCACATAACAGTCAGATGTGGTGATGCATGTCTGTGGCTCCAGCACTGGGTTGGAGATTATAGATTGTGGAGGTTGCTGGCCAGCCAGCCTAGTCGACTGGCAAGCTCCAAGTTCAGTGAGACATTGGTGTAAGGTATCCACATCTGGCCTCCATACGTGCAGACAAAGCTGGCCTCCATACGTGCAGACAAAGTACAATACCTGTACACAAGGCATAGTGTGTGTGTATGTGTGCGCATGCACACACACACATACACCCACACACAAAAGAGACTGACAGACAGACACAGAGGGAGAGACAGATAGACACAGACATAGAGAGACAAACACAGAGCTATACGGCCTAAATTGCTATATTTTAACTCATTAAATGGCACCTATAAACCAGTCAGTTGTCCTCTTATCCCTATGGCCTCTTTGCAAGTCCCTGTTATTTTTAGCGGACAGCTATTGACTGCTCTGATTGCTCTTTCAGAAAACCATATGTGATTGAGTTTGGTTTGCTACCCAGTTGATGGGATTTTTCTCTCCCTGCCTGGAGGCACAGTGCCACCATTTATGTGCTTCTGACATACAGTATGCCTATCTACCTTCTCAGTCAAGATTTCTTCTGGGCAAACATGGCCACAGTAATGTATTTTCTCAGTCTTGGAAGACCTAGTGCTGGCTGTCTTTTTTTGGTTGCACTTCGGTGAGGTTTAACTGGCTCCTGAGTGTCTGCACTGGGTACCTACTTAGAGTTTCTTGACGAGTGGCTGCAGTAAGAACGGGGGTATGAAAAGTCTGATGTCCAAGCAGCAAACCCCATGGAGTCTCTTCCTGTAGCCAAGCTGTAGGGCTCTTTTGTCTTTTCCTACTTAAAAATATTTTTGTGACATGTCATCATTCCGTCTTCTCCAGGGTTTGGAGCTTCATTCCTTTACTGCTGTTCTTCCTCTGTCAGTTCTCCTCCAAGCCCTGATCAGAATACTCATTACTCCTTTGTCTTCACCGCCTCCTAATTTGTCTTTGGCCTTTTCTTAAAACTGTTTTTCAGGCCTCCCCAAACACAATTCATCACGCTGTCTCCTTTTCCTTCAAGGTTAGATACAGAGCTTCCTCAGTGTCTGCTGTGGACCAGTCCCCGTGTTAAGAGCTGCCGCTCAGTGGAAGTTAGATCAGACAGAGCCTTTGTCTGTTAGACTTCCCATTCTGTGTTGGCTAGGAGGTGACAGGCACAGAAGGGAGAGCACTGTGACTTTGTGGACATAAACGAGAAAGCTCTGTGGCTAGTGCTATGGCAGTAATAAAGACACTGATTGACACCTGGCGCAGCTGATGAGCGCAATCCTGTCTAAGATGATGTCCTTTGAGCAGAGATCTCCAAGATCTCAGTGAGCTAAACATAGTGGCTGTGGAGCATGAGGAACACATTCAGAGGTCCCTCTCAGGCAATGGCCCAGAGACACAAAGGAGAGGCCAAATCCATGTGACACGATCAGAGAATCAAGGGGGCGAGGGAGCATGAGTGTACAGTGAGAGAGGATGTTGGAAAGGAAGAGTTAATAAAAGGCCTTGATAAACAATAGCAACAGGTTTCGTTTTATCCCAAGATTATGGGATGTCATTAGATGTATTGAGGAGTATGAAATGATTTGTTTTTTTTTAAAGGTCAATCTTGACAAGTCCATGTATAGAGATAGCAGCTTGCGTAAGCAACAGTCAATGTAGCAGGCTACTAGGGATGAAGACATGTCTGACAGCTTTTGTAAGAATAGGGACATTGGAAATGGGCAAAAGTGGATAGATTTGAGACGTAACATAGGCAGAACCAGTGAACTCGGCAGAATGCTAAAATCTGAAATATTTGATTTGATGCTGTATCATGGACACAATTCTTTTTTTTAAATTCTGTATATTGCCTGTTCCCTTTATGTACATAATAGGATACTTGGTTCTTCAGGTGAGACAGTATAATATAGAAACTAATGGCCACAGTTGCTTCATATTTTCTTGAAATCAGATCCTAGGTTGGGTCTTATTATGTGATCTTAGGTCAGATGTTTCTTGTTCCTGTTTTCTTCACTGAAAAGGGAGATGATATGTCTAACTCCAAGGGTTGTTAGTTATTACCGAGGATTAAGTGAAGAAATCGGTGAAAATGATAGAAGGAGCACCCCATCCTCACTGTTCAGTAGGTGAGGGGCTGGTTCCTTCTGCTGGTTACTGATGAGAGGACTTCAGACTAGGTGTTCTCCAATGGTAGAAAGTGAGCTCTTCCATAGAGTTGGATGCTGCGAGTGTGTCACTGGAGGATGCAATGGCAGTTGACAGTTGATACCATTTGACTTTCTGCTGTAGCTTTTTTCACATCAACTCCATCTTTGTAGGGCCATGTGCTTCGTCTTTCTGATGACTTCTTGCAGGAAGGGTTTGCCTTTGGATTCAGGGGCCATCTTGATTCAGAGGCTAAGATTGCAATATCTTAACTTGGTAACAAATAATGTCATATATAAATTTTTAGGAGTTGGGAACTGGATAAATCTTTATGTGTGGTTTTGGAAATAGAACTGGGCACTTAACTGTAGTGCCTGCTATGTTTTTATATGTCTAAGATGATGCTAACTAGTTCGAACCTTGTTTCCATCCTGAATTTTTTAAATTCTACCCAATTTCAAAGTCTGGTTTATACATTAACATCTCTAGCTTCTGTTGCAATACAATTTATCTTCTATAATTAAAATCAGATAGAATCCTCTTTTTAAATGGCTGTGATTCTAAAAGCAGCACAGAGGCCTTGCCCCCAACGGACAACTTCTGGACATCAACTTCTACTGATGACTCAGGTAGTTCAAGTGCTCTCCCTTGTGTTTGATTTCTTAAGGATTAGGACAAATATTTCATTCTCCAAGAAATTTGTTTCAGTGACTTGGAAACTGTTAGCAATGACTCTTTCTAAATCTATTAAGAATAGAAGTTATCTGGAAAGTTGGGTGGAAGGTAGAATTTTAGATCTGGCTTCTGGGTTCAATTTAGACTTAGATTTCAAGGAAATAGCTTATTGGTATACCAAATGCATATGTATTAGAAAATGATAAGATGTTATGAATAAAAAGCTACTTTATTAGGTTTTCCTTTTTCATCTTCAGATTTTCAGCTTAAAGATGGAAAAGGCTTCTGTTGGAGATTTAATACAAGCATATAAATCATGTCTTATTAGCAGGTCGTGAGTCTAGGAAGGTAGCTGGAGCAATGTTTCCTGGGGCATGTACAAGCGGCGTTCTCTGAATGGTGGCGTTTCAAGTCAGCTTTTATTTTTAAAGTAAGTTTTGGTTGAAACTTTTACAAGTGTGTTAACTGTAAAAACAAAAGGCTTGGGGCTGAGGAGAGATGACACGCCACACGTGGCTAGAGCCTCCACTCTCGTGGCAGTGGGCTTCACGTGCAGTCTTGCCTGTTTAGCTGTAGTTGCTCTGTGCCACAAAGTTTGAATGGAGAGAAGCACTGTATAGGGTGTGTGCAGTTATGTGTTTGCATGTTTACTCATGTTCCGTATTTGGCACACGGTGTGAGAAGGCAGATGCAATGTATTCTATATATATTAATTGTGTTACTTTGTGTATAATTCTTGTTATTATATAAACAAAATCCACACAATACTCCTGTTGAAGGAAGATCTCTCTGTTTTATTAAAATCAGAAGTTTCCATTTTTTAATATAGTTATTTGTATTTACCAATCTCTCAGAGATGTCTTTGGAATATAAAGTAACTGAAGAAAGTATCTTCAGGATAAAAATGCCAGTAGGGAACAGTAATTGTGGCCCAAGCCCACCAGCAATCCTCTATAGGACAGAAACATTGTCTTAAATAAGGAATTTGCTCCTGTTGGAAAGGTTTGTGTTTTCTGGTAAAACTGTTTACGTGAGTGATTTAGCTCTGCCATTTGTAGAGAAAGAAGCAATTGGGCCAGGCTTGGTGTCATCGTCCCTACCCCCATTAGTGCCCTGGCTTGTGTGCTGTGAGGACATTCTCCCAGAACCTCCCTGGGATTTTCATGAATTTGCAAAGTGAAACTGTATGTTTTACAAACAGAAACAATTTTCGATTGCTTTGAAACTCACCAACTTCACTTTGACACATCTCAAGGTTAGAATGTTAACAGAGGAGAGAGCCAGAGTTGGTCCTCCACTTTGGGATTGCAGACTCAGGAATGCCAAGCAGAGTTGTAGATGATCAAGTGTAAATTCTTTGTATCCTGATGCTGGTATCTTTTCATGTTGGCCCTCTGTTGATTCTCAGAACCCTTAGAGCAGTGGTTCTTAATCTCCCTAATGCTGCAACCTGCAAACGGGGACTGCTCGTTCACTTCCTGGCTTCCCAGGCCTGAATAATCACACAGAAACTATATTAATTACAACAGTTTGGCTAATAGCTTAGACGTATTTTTTAGCTAGCTCTTATATCCTAAATTAACCCATTTCTATTAATCTGTGTATTGCCATGAGACTGTGGCTTATCAAGCAAGGTGCTGGCCTTGGTCTCCTTCGGCAGCTACGTGGAGTCTCTCTGACTCCGCCTACTCTCTCTATTTATTTCTTCTAGCATGACTATATTCTGCCCTGCTATAGGCCAAAGTTGCTTTTTTGTTAACCAATGGTAATAAAACATTATAGCATACAGAGGGAAATTCCCTTTAATACAGTTCCTCGTGGTGTGGTGACCCCCAACCATAAAACTATTTTCATTGCTACTTCATAACCATAAGTTTGCTACTATTATACATTGTAATGTAGATATCTGTGTTTCCCGATGTTCTTAGGTGACCCCTGGGAAAGGGTTGTTCAAACCCTGAAAGGGGGTTTATAAAGTAGAGGTTGAGAGCCGCTGACTTAGCACATTGCTCTTTCTGTGGAAGTAACATGGAAAGCCCTTCTTTGTTCCCTGCTCTTGGGACATGTGCCCGTTTGCATAAAGACTCGTCTTTGACTTCAGGGTTGCAATGACAGTTGTGCAGACAGCAACCATAGCAGGATACTTGAGAAACTTCTCTTTTGAGATATAACTGGATTGGTGATTCCTGTCTGTTTGTTAATTGCAATAAAGTTGCTGTTGTCATTTAGAATGCTTGTTAAGAACAATCCTGCAGTCCTCGGAGGGACAATAGATAACCTGCTATATGTCCTGCTTAGGGAGCTGGTAATTATTTTACTGTAAATGAATCCAACAATAGCCTATTGGAAAAAACCACAAGAGGGACATGGCTTTGAGAGAGGAGTGTTAAAGTCGCGGCTGTTCTTTATTGACTACATTCATCAGCTTAAATTACTGGCAATAAGGTTTTTAGAGAGGTTCAAGCGAAGTAAGATAATTAAAATTCTCTTCAGTAACTGTAAAAAATTCTTGGTATGAGTGCATCTTATTTAAGACTCATTTTAACCTTCTTCTAATGAAAGTTTTAATGTTTTCTATTATGCAATGATGACTTTTTATTTAAAAAAAAGCATCCCTATTAGAACAGAGGCTTGCATATCTTTCCTGAAGGAATTGCTTAATGTTGTCACCAGTTTTACATTTAAAGATAGCTACTATATTGCATCTTTCACTCACACTGATATATATATA
>LOJH01040880.1:0-14517 GCA_001685095.1 Ellobius talpinus
CATGTGCTCAACTATGTTCATAGCAGCATTGTTTGTCATAGCCAGAACCTGGATTAAACCTAAATGCCCCTCTACTGAAGAATTGATAAGGAAATGTGGTATATTTACACAATGGAATACTACACAGTAGAAAAAAATGACATCTTGAATTTTGCAGGCAAATGGATGGAGGTAGAAAATATATTGAGTGAGCTAACCCAGACCCAGAAAGACAATTATGACATGTACTCACTCATAAGTGGTTTATAAACATAAAGCAAAGAAAACCAGCCTATAAACCATAATCCCAGAGAACCTAGACAACAATGAGGACCCTAAGAGAGACATACATAGATCCAATCTACAAGGAAAGTAGAAAAAGACAAGATCTCCTGAGTAAATTGGGATCATGGGGACCAGGGGAGAGGGTTGAAGTGGAGGAGAGATGCAGGGAAGAGAGCAGAGAAAAATGTAGCACTCAATAAAATCAATAAAAAGATATAAACTTCAAAAATTATTAGATATTGTTATTGTAATTATTATTTAATAGGTGTATATAGTTTTACTATATTAATGTTAAAACTTTCTTTTTTAATTAGACAAAAGAAGGAAATTCTGTAGAAAGATTCTTTTCTACACTATGAATATGTATTCCTTTTATTTGTTCATGATTGGCCAATAGCTGGGCAGGAAGAGATTGAGCAGGAAAGACAGATTAGGAGAATTCTGGGAAGAGAAAGGTGGTTAGAGGTAGACAGTTGCCAGCCAACTCTGAGAGATCAAGAGATGAACATCCCATGATAATAAAGGTATCAAACCACTTGGGAAACTACAGATAGAAATATAGGTTAATTTAAAGGTAAGGGATAGCTAATAACAATCCTGAGCTATATGCTGAGCATTTACAAGTAAAAAAAATAAAGAATATTATTTATGAAAGTATAATGAAAGTATAAACCCTCACATATAAATATCAGTACGTCCTAAAATAGAGTGTGGCAATGTTGTAATGCAACACCTGAGGTTGTAAACTGGCCTAAATTTAAAAAAAATGTTCATTTCCCATGGACAATGTTTTCTCAATTTTAAACATAATTAACTTGCAAGTAGATTAATATTTGTCTTGAAAAAAGGCTTCTAATATTTTGATGCTGGTTGATAATATTACAGGTATCACTATTTGAATGCTGGTGGATAATATTGCAGTTGTACTATGTCTTATGTTAGATTTACAGCTGATGTCATTTTTAAATCAAAATAAGGCAAATAGTCATTATTATGCTGTAACAGACATATTCATCAACAAATACTGAATATATTGGTAAAGGATTAAGTCATCATTGAGTCAAATATCTCAAGGTAGATATGGCTTTTCCTACAAGACATTTTCTTATAGATGAGAATAAATATCTAGACTAAGGGGTCTAACTTCTTCCAATTTGACTCATCTCATGAAGGCAGATCAATGATTCTTATTTTTAGCAAGAATCTTGAATAAGATTACCTAATGGTAAGTAACCTGGGAAGGTTTATAGCTGTATATAATGGAGATGTAAAACAGAATGAAAAACTGCAATCTTCACAGTTCTGAGATATCAGTTATTATCTATAAACTTTCCTCTGCTATTATTAACTTGTTATTATAAGATTTAAACTTAGAAAATAACATACAAGAAATAATTACCATTGAAAGAAAACTATATAATAAAGTTGAAAAAACATTTTAACGAAAAAAATCTACAGAATTATTGAGTTAGAATGAGAAGAGGTCATCAGAATTAAAAATAGAATTATAGGTAGGTGGAAATACCTGGCTACATAATAATTTTAGCACTTGTGTCACTGACTTGCACAGATTGCCCATTAAATAGATAATAAATAAATTTCCAGCCAGATGGTGGTGGCCCACGCCTATAATCCCAGCACTTGGAAGGCAGAGGTAGGTGGATCTCTGTGAGTTTGAGGACAGCCTGGTCTATAAGAGCTAGTTCCAGGATAGGCGCCAAAGCTACAGAAGAACAACAGCAAAAAATCCATCTATAATATAGACCTACCATGTTCATATTTCAAGGAGAATATCTAAGCTACCTATTTGTAATATTTATCCACTAGAATGTTCTGACTAATATCTTATGAAGTACATTTTTGAAAAAGTCCTGGTCAAAGATATATGATATATCAATTATTCTTTTTTAATTTCTACACATTAAAAATCCATTATTAATTTATACTAGCTTATTTCTCGCCAAACCCATTATAATATTAACAACTTTACAATATTACAATTTTTAAAATTGATTTATCCTATTGATTCCTTCCATTATTCTATTGCTTCTGATAAACTTCCTTTTATAACTGAAATATAACACTTCACCAAGAATAATGGTGATTTCAAGCAGTTCCTCACCCATTTTTTGTTTTATTGTTCACAGAAGTAGTGTCCTTTTTGCTTGTTCCAAGTTAGGAGGTCATTTGACTATCTGGGGCCAATCGTCTGTGACAGAAAGCAGCATGTGTTACATCCAAGCCAGAAAATTGATTGTCACTGAGAAACTCTTTGGAATTCTCTCTACCCTTTGTTTTGCTGAGATAACAGAAGCGTGTGTCAAGATGGAGACTCTGAAGGATGGAAACATCTGGAATCACTGAGCCATAGCATAGAGAAGAGGTGCCCTGGAGAGTGTCTCAGACATCTGGTGGATCTGTGAACAAGCATATTTACTGCTTGTCAGTGACGATTTGAAGTGTAGTATGGCTGCATAACCTAGTCCAAGCTAAATAATCAATCTACTCTCCATCACTGGATTAGAGTGAAATTGAAATACTACAATACAGCGAGTTTTTGATGGTTTTTCTAAATTTTTCTTTCTAGTCCCAAAAGAAGCAAGCTAAACTAATTTTGTGTTAACACAAAGCTAATTTCAGATTCCCCATACAGCAGAGCAGTCCACATTCTTCTGTGGTTGCAAATATTCTTTTGAGCATCTGGAAATTCATCAAACTGATTCCCACTGAAAGTTAGGAGACAGTGGAGAAAATTATGAGAGCCTTGTGTCACAGGAAGAACATACTTGCAACATTGAAGTGGGACTTCTACAAATTTCTTCCATAAATGATCATTTAATCTTCCCTTCCTCCAACTTTACATGTTGCTCTCTTCCTCACTTATATCTTCCTTAGATTAGCATTTATACTTTTCAATTTTCAACCTAGCTTCCTAGTTTGATCAACCTAGTTTCCTTGGCCTGAACTTGGTGATGTCTGATGTGCTTCTTATACTTTTCATTATTTATAAGGAATGTGGTAAATTATGATCTGTATGTCTTGTGCCATTTTCTATTATACCTAGTTTAGTTTCCATCATTTTGTTTGATAGACTTTCTGGGTCCTATTTAATTTACACCTTGAGACATTTTCTACTCTTTTGTCTTCAGTAACTATGATTCTCCAGTGGTATTTGGGATTATGTATGATAGCCTGATTAGAAGCTCAGTGAGGTATCTTGAGAACTGTCATCTGATAAATGTCATGGGAGGTTTATAACATATCATGTCACCATTAATGGCAAATGATACTATGTTTTCATCATTGGGAGTTTCAGCTTCAGAAAAGAAATCATCCAGACTCATTACCAAAAGCACTAATGCAGTTTCAAATGGGTGAAGAAAAATGTTTTAAGAGTAGAACAAAGAAAGCAATCTGAATATAAACATTTTTCACTTCTGAGAAAAGACACCATCTGCTGTAAATGGAGACCAAAATTCTAAAAGCCACAAATATAAGTGCTGGATTCAATACCACAATTGATAAATTTCTGTGTTATTGCTAAAGGTGGAGGTCGAAGTAAGGTATCTCTAAGTTCTCATGGAAAAGAGGAAGTAAATAAAACAATATATAAATATGGGTTCTTTTCAAGTGTGCCTGAAGCATTCAGTGAATACTTTTGTTTTTTTTCCAGATGTATTATATTGTGGTATTCAAGGGTACCACCTGTCTTCAACTCTTGACTTGTTAGCAAATGACTTGAGTATGTCCATGGTCTACCTCAGCAAGAATTGGATTTTAGAGTCTTTCTGATACATTTTAAAAAAATATTAAAATCTTACTTTTCACTATTTTTTTCTCATTTATATTCTCAATTCATATAAACAAATACAATTTACATTTTATTCTTTTGTGTTTTCTTATCAAGAATGTATAAAAAGTGTTATGGATAGTATAGCTTTCCACTAGTCTCTTATAGTTTAATCTATTTTTCATAGTTTAGAAAAAGATAAATCTATTCATTCAATGGATTTCTTTTTACTTGGATAAGTAATTCAGATAAAATTAAAATTCTTTATCAGACTATTATGGTTTTATTTAGGTCTTTTATCTGTTTCATGGAACTCTAATACCACAAGACCTTTTATGCTGTATACTATAAAGACAGAGGCTAATTAAAAGAGTATGAAATTATGCTTATGATTTCAAAATTAATTTATTCAATAATATATATATATATAATTAAAATAACCTCTTTAAATGTATTAACATCTATACATATTTAATAAAAGATTGACCAATTAATGGATTTCAGATACTTTCTTTGATTTTTTAAGGAATAAAAGTATATTTCTTTTCACTAAAATATGTAAAATAGATTTGCTCTAAGATAATAGATTCTATGATTCAGAGGGATTAGTTTTTCATTTATATTTTAGTTCCTTTGGTAAACAATAGTGAAGATTGGTTTTGGTGAGCAAAATGTGAAAGCAAATTAAATTATATTAACATCTCTTTATGAATTTCACATTCACGACTACACTGTAAATCATGTCTCTCAGTAATCTCTACATGCTTCACCATTTCTCTGAATTGTGCTTTACATGTTTCTTTTGGCTTCCACATTACACAGATACATGATTGCTTTAATATTATGAGAAAAATATGAGTACAAAAACTAACAGATACATAATAAGTGAACAGTAAAATTATAGAGTATATTCAAATACTCTCTTAACTACATGCACATGTATATAGCATGTAATATATCACAATCACAGATTGTTAAAATTGCCTTATTCAAAACTCAAATATTGCCTGGGAGTGGTGGTGCACGCCTTTAACCCCAGCACTTGGGAGGAAGAGGCAGGCGGATCTCTGTGATTCTGAGGCCAGCCTGGTCTACTAGAGCTAGTTCTAGGACAGGATCCAAAGCTACAGAGAAACCCTGTCTCAAAAAAAAATCAAAAGTCAAATATCATTTCTCATAAGACATTAAAAGGAAATTCCATCATTATACATATGTAAACCAGAAAGACTTCCCAAAGCATACATAACATTGTGGATACTATTAGGGTTATAACCCCAACTGGAAAAGTAGAAATATATTCAACCACTGCATAATAAGTAAATTAAATTTATATAGTTATACAGTACATTACCACATGCTATTGAGGATAAATTGACACCATGAACAACAGTATCAACAAAAATAACAAATACACTATGCTGTACAAGAGATTGATGAGTTATGTGATAAACAAAAGACACAAATACACACAAAGAATTACATAGTCAGAATTAGGGAAGAATTGTAAGGTTTTAAGGTAGCAATACTCCTTGACCAGTGTGAAGGTGACTTTTATGTGCCAGCTTTATTCCACCAAATGTTATTTCTCAGTGTGTCTGTGAGGACACTATAATGAATTTTGAGCTGCAGTAAATTTTCAGTTGAATTTGTAGACTAAATTGAATGGTCCTACCCAAAACAGTTGAATGGGAGCCAGCTGAAAGAGGACTTGTTTCAAACTAAAACATGAAGAAAGGTTGATTTTAAACAATATATTCTGGTAATGGTCTCCCTTGCCTCATCACCTCCCAGATCCTCCCTCATCTTAACTGCCATTTAGTTCCATACAGCCAATTGAAAATAAACAAACAAATAAACCATAACTTTAAAACAATAGAAAATGGTAAGAAATACACACAAAAAACTCATAAAACCACAAAAAAACCCACAAAAGACAAAACCATATTATAGAAGCAAAAGGCCGGTAAGAAAAAAAAAAAACTATCCAAACGAAGCAAAGTGAGACAAAAAATATCTAAAAAGTATTCCATTTCAGACTGGAATCTTAACCAAAACATTGATATCTAACCCTTCTTACTGACATGATTTTTTTCCTGAAATTCCATCCATGTAGAAGACTAAAATTATTGTGACCTCTCGATTTCATTATACCTGGGTACTTTTAGTTTATGAAAGGCATAGTTTAAGAATATGTAAAAGTTTTCAGTGATTTATTAATGTTCATATCTTTAACACATAACTTTGAAATAAACAAAAATGGCTATAATTTTGATGCATTGCACAATTAAGGACATGTAAATATGCTAACATGGAAAAATGCAGATATCAATGTAAACTTGACTTGCAGATATTTCTGAGTTACATCACTTACAAAATTGCAATTGTTATTTTGAAGTTTATTTAGAATATAATATTTATAATTATTTTAAGCTTTTGAGTCAAAAATTACCAGTAGTTAGCCAGCCCAATAAGAGAACAAGATAATAAGAACCATGGTATACATACCAGTTAAACACACCTATTATTAGCTTCTTAGATGTTTCTTAGATTTCCAGGGCAATCTTTACCCTAGAGAAATATTTATATCAAAAAATAAATATATTTTAAAATTCTGAAAACATGGCTTTTAAATTTGGTCTAGGTAACCAATTTAAAACAAAAATGTGAGGTATAGAAGATTCCATAAACTGTTGCTGATTCTTGCATTATTCTATTACCATGAGTCTTTTGTTTATGCAAGGCTGGGAAATTTTATCGGTCCTTTGGTGCAGGATCATTAAAATGCTAGTTTACATTCTGAGAGTCTGCAATCATCAATCTCCTCAGAAACATGTAGGAATTTGACCCAAACAACACAACCATTTCTACTCAGAGGCTTTTGCAATCTTTAAGTTTATTTAATATTGTGGCTATAACTCTAGGTATACAACTCTGTATGCTTGAGACTGTCATTAGGATAAGTCTCTGATTTATTTGGAAAAAGAAAAAAGATAAATCTGAAGACCACTGAAATATGTCAGTATTAAAACCGAGTTGTGTGAGTGTGTGTGTGTGTGTGTGTAGATATTGTGTTTTCATGGATATAATGACAGCTGAAGATAAAATGTGAAAGAATTTTTATATGCATCAAATTTAAGCAATTGCATGTAAATCACAAAAGCAGCATATCCATTTCAATATTACTGAAATCTCTGATGGAAAGAAGAGAGGTATTTAATTGCTTTTTGATGTCAAAGACTGCATCCTTATGTACTCATTAACTAACACGTCATACAAACTGCTTATTGAAAAGAATGAATAAAGGAACAAATGAGTAAAGAAAAATGAATAACAGGGTTTGTTTAATCACATTTTGTAAAATGCCACATATAATTATTAGACCCTGGAGACACTGGTTGAAGGTTGAAAGATATGCAGATTCTGAAGAGGTGCACTGTAAAGAATTTTCTCTTGTGATGTATTATTACATTACTAAACCATTTCAGAGCAAATTTAATTTTGATTACAGGGCTCACCAAGAAAATAAGGGATTAATGGTGAAAACTAATGAGTTCAGAGCTTCCATTCAGAATTTTAATAAATAAAAAGAAACATCTGGGGTTGCAGGGAATATATTAAATGTTTCATGAAAAAAAATCTTGTTTTGGCATTGTAGAATCTCTTAGTTCCACTGGGAGTTTTAAAACAAAAATTATGCTGAGAAACCCACTCATTGCAATGTCACTTGCAAAAGCTTTTTTTTGCATTAAGTCTTTTAAGCTAATAAAAAAACAGCTATATTGTTTTGCTGTTCTTTGGTCTTTAAACTTGTAGTCACCTGTGTCTGAGGGAACAGAATACATTTTAAGTTGACTATGTAAAGTAAGACACTCTAGTCAAAACATGAATCTCATTCTAAATTTTTGCAGTTTTGCAAGACCATACTTACAAAAAATCTTTTTAGAAAATATCAAATAGTGAAGTTTTAAAGGAAAAAATTCAAATTTTGCTCTATGTAACAGCTTTAATTGTCTTTCCAAAAATATTGTTATGCTAAGTATGTACAGGTGTTCTAAATGCTTTTCTTTTATATGTAGTAGTATCTCCATCTTTCGTAATAAACACTTTGTAGTTCTATGACACATTGTTAGTGAAATCTCCATCTAAATCAGGAGGAAAGGCCAAAGATTTTTATTTATTCATTCTTTCATTCAGCTAAAAAATTGATAACATACATGTGATATTTACATAAACACTAAAAATGCATAGAATCCTGATTTAAACATTACATTATATTTGAAGTGGGAAAGATGAGTAAATTGTTGTCTATTTTGACAGGCTTTTCTACCCAGTAAGAAGCAGAAAACCATACCAAACAAAAATAATATTCGAAAGTAAAATCAATTATATTACAATGATACAGCCAGTTGAAAGTCATTGTTAAACTAATCAATTGCCTATGTTTTCTATTACATTATGAAGCTAGGCTTAGAAACAAATGCAAGTCCCTAAGGTGATTACATATACTTTAACTCCTTGGTGTGGAAGTGGATGTGGTATTTGAAAGGGAAACCTGATGGTAGACATATGTTTTATATTCCAGGGCTAAAATATATGAGGTTTTCTTCCTTTGTTAAAGTCCTTTTAACATTAAATCAAGACCTAGACAAAAGTATTAGATCTAAATAGAGATTACTTAGCATGTTGCTATAATATCCAACCACTCTACACTTACATTTTAAAGATTATATATTCTATTACCCATGATGTTTAATATTAATTGTTATCATGACAGAACCCTAAAATAATCTGGGATATGGGTTTCTTGGCATGCCTACAGCACTTACATCAATTACATTAGTTATGATCAGAAGATTTTTCCATGTGTGGCTGGCACCTTTTCCTGGCTGTGATCCAAACCTACAAAAGTTGAGAAAGGGAGCTGAATACCATGTGTTCATCTCTCTCTGTTTCTATGAAGTTTATGCCATGGATTAGCTGCTTCATATTCTCCATGATTTTAATTTGTGCCATAATGAACTGTACCTGGACCATTGAACCCACTGTAAAAATGAACCCATTTCTTTTCCAGTTACTTTTATCATAAAATTTCATTGCAACAACAAGAAAAGAAGCTAAGGTATTAAGATTAACTGAGGAGCAAATACAAAAAAATCAGTACTTAAAGGAATTTATTAATAGGGTCTTTTTGATTAGAATTGGATTTGCCAGCTTTTCTTTTTCTTGTGACCTAACATGCATGCATTAGAGCAATGTGTTATCAAGATTTTGAATTTCGTCCCAGAAAAACAAGACCCAATCTTGTTGATGCTTATGAGGGAATGACAATCATATTGGTTGCTTGTTTCTTAATCATTCTCTCATAGCTCAGTAAAAAGTGATTTAAGGCAGAACAAAAACTGAACCAGATTTAGCCCCAAGATTTATAAAAATCATGGAGAATATTCAAACTGAGACTAAGCGAACAATTGTCATAAATTCTATGATGGAATATTCTTTAAAAAGCATAACAGCATGAAGTATGAATGCATTGCACAACATGAGTAGGTCTTTGGGATTGGTGGTATGTAAAAGCAGCTATACATAAAACAGTACCTACAGCATGATTGTATGTGTATGATGATTTAGAATACGCCAACTTCAACCAGAATGATAGAAGGCCAATGAGTAATTATATCTGGCAGGGAAAATGCAGACTCTCACATCTTGATGGGCATGTGAATTACTCAAGTGTATGCATTTGTCAAAAATCAAACTATACATTTAAGATCATTTATGCATTTCAATGGATAAAAATTATACCTCTGTTTTAAAAGTTCCTCCTAAACCATCTATTGAATGTCCCTAGAATAGCATTTAAACATTTCACTTTTAATAATAGCCATTTTTGTGTAGTACCTAAAATGTTGAATTATTGGGATTATGTGCAATTTTAACTTTAATGTGCCATAATAGCCCTAACTCTAAAAATTATCTCTGTGTGAGCAGCTTATATTTTTTACTTCAAATTAATATTCATTATATATAGTATAAAGTGCTCTGCTATCTGGAATAAGCATAAAACAAATAGGAATGCTGGTATACATACACAATTATTTATCCTTTAATTATTTATTTGAGATAAGTTTATTGAGATATTTCTATAATTTTGCAAATCTTCTTTCTTTGATTATTATAACTTTTAGGTTTTTCATGATAATAAAAACACACATATATGTGTATATATGGTGTGAAAGAATTGTCTGTAATCTGTCAATCAAGTTTTAAATAAACACTGATTGGCAAGGCAGGAAGTATAGGCAGGAAAACCAGACAGGAAGTAGAGGTGATGCAATGAGAACAGGAAAATTCTGGGAAGGAGGAAGCTGATTCCTCCCAGTCCTGCGCAGATCATCGAGGAAGCAGGATGTGACCTGCCAACTTAAAAAGGTACCAAGCCATATGGCAAAAATAGATCAGAATAATGGGTTAATATAANAAGTATAGGCAGGAAAACCAGACAGGAAGTAGAGGTGATGCAATGAGAACAGGAAAATTCTGGGAAGGAGGAAGCTGATTCCTCCCAGTCCTGCGCAGATCATCGAGGAAGCAGGATGTGACCTGCCAACTTAAAAAGGTACCAAGCCATATGGCAAAAATAGATCAGAATAATGGGTTAATATAAGCTATAAGAGCTAATAAGTAGCCTGAGCTAATGGGTCAATCAGCTTTATAACTTATAGAGATTTCTGTGTGATTTTCTTTGGGGCTTGCTGGCTGTGGGGTACCAGGTGGGACAGAAACCCCAACAAGCCAGCMCCTCATGTTACATATATAGATATAATTATAATTTTGAAGTTCATAACAAATATGCCACAAAAAGGAACTTAAATAATTGTGCCTTTCATAATATAGACATATAAGAATATATATACTTATAAAATTAGAGCCGCTTGTTAAAATTCATCAGTACTATGCATGTTGTGGGAGACATTAATTGATAGGTCAAGGATAGTATATATTTTCTATACTGAACTTTGTCTTGTGTTTGATCTTCTAATTTTCATACAGACAGCACTCTTGTATGAAACTTAACCTTCATTATGTTTTGTGCTAAAGCAAAGGAAGGTGATGGGTCATTCTGAAAAAAAAAGTAAATACTTCACCATTTTCCTAGGAAAGCATAGTTGAAGAAAATATCAAAATTGTATGCATTAGCTAGCTAGAAGACACTGTTTGGATAATTCAGGAATAATTGCTCTCCTACACCCAATTTGCATTTGCCTGTTATCAGAAAATGCATACTTTGTGACCACATTTACAACTAAAGAACTTATTTAACTTTGTGATAATAAATTGTGACTCAAATAAGACAGTCTCAAGATTAAAATTAATCTGAAGGAAGTATCTTGTATCAGAACAAGACAATATACACCAAAGTAAATTGATAAAAGTAGTAGGGTGATATTTGTATCCATCACAGGAATGTGTAAAAACAAAGTAGTATATCTATATGAGATCTTATTATAGTGTGACTATAGTATAATAACAAGCCATTAATCAATAAGCATAAAATATAGAAATATACTGGTTAGTGAAAGAGACTGATATGAAAAACAACAAACTACAAGATTACCACTGTATGAGAATTTGCAGCTTGAAAGCCTATGGAGAAAGCAGAAAACCCAGTATCACCTGTAATGAAAGGGAAGTGATGAACCAATGAAGCACAGACTTATAGGACAGTTAATCTATTTTACAAAGCATCATAATGGTGAAACATGGCAATATGAATTGCCAAAACTAACAGAGAACAAATGAAGAATTAACCATGATGTAAACCATAGAATGTGCTTTAATTAATGGTAACATATCAACACTGGCTCATCAGTTTTAGCACATACACTACATGGATTCAAAATATTAATTAATAAGGGGAGTGAAATGGAATAGGATGGGAAAGTTATGTTATAAATTTAGTACCTGGTTAACTTCCTGTAACAATAAAACTGGCTGAGATTTGGTGAACTAATACAAAAACCGGTCTATAATGTTCTTAGAATTAAAGGATTCAACAGCCAAATGTAACATTTAAATAAATATCTAATGTGGAAATAAAGGTCGAGGGTTTGACATCCTATATTCAGATATCTGAATGATGCATTTTCAAAAAACTTAGATAGATATGTAGGATAATATGACTGTACATACAATAAATTATATTGAGAATTAGAAAAGAATAAAAATTCCTTCTAAGTCTTCCTAATATGAAACCAATCTCTTGTAAAGACTTAAGAAGATAGAAATGATAGAACATGAGTGACAGGACAGGGTAAATACAGAATTACTCAGAGAATTTTAACTCCATTTTTATTTATTTTTGTCACTATTTGTTGCCTGCTCAGGGAAGCAAAGCAAAACAAAGTGTGAGATAGTGTTATTTATCTGCAGTTATTTTTAAAATATTCATGCTATGGGAACTGGTTCAGTCTCAGTCAGTACTATGCTTGCTTTTTGAAGGGCATACCATCCAGCTCCCAAATAAATCACAAACAGAGATTTATTCTTAGTTCTGAATGTCTGGCCTTAGCTTAACATGTTTATTGCCAGTTTTCCTTCACCTCAATTATCTCGACTACCTCTAGGATTTTATCTTTCTGTTATTTCTATATACCCTTTTGTACTTCTTTCTCTTTGTCTTGCTATGCAGCTTGGTGACTACCCATGATGTCCTCCTCTTCTTGTTCTCTTTTTCAATTTCTTCCAGATACATTTCTATTTATTCTCTCTCTCTCTCTCTCTCTCTCTCTCTCTCTCTCTCTCTCTCTGCCAGTCCTGCCTATGCTTGTCCTGCCTCTCCTGGACATTCAGCTCTTTATTAGTACCATCAGGTGTTTTAGAAAGGCAATGAATCACAACTTCACAGATTAAACAAATGCAGCATAAACAAAAGTAATATAACTAAAAATAATAGTCCTCAACATTTCTTTTTTTCTAAACAAAAATGACAAGTTTTAACATTAACATAGTATGACTGTATACAATAAGAACAATTATCAAATAAAGATTACTTTCATGATGCACTGAATTCTAATTGGATTGTGCCTGCATTTAAAGAAAATACTCCATAATCTATCATAGCTTAGTAAATCCAAATTTTTATTTCTATCTTTTAGCATATCTAAGAAAAAGTACAGCTATAACTATCTATCTTACAGCTCCATGAAAAACACCAGAAGGATATAATATTTTTTAAATAAACAAAAAGTACATTGCTTTTTGTTTATTTAAAAAAACAAGAAATAAAAATGATTTCTAAAAGTTCTAGAAATGATAGAGACATATGACTGCCTGGAAAGTCACTCAAAATTCCTTTGCAACAATGTGGCATCCATTTTCAATGAAGAACAACATTTGAAAGACTGTCCCACCTATATTGGCAGATTGTCAGTCTTTTTTCTCTGTGTTCTGGAGAATGTCTAGCAGTTTCTTCTGTTAAGCAGAAACAGTGAATTAATATCCTTGCTTTGGTAAAGATTGCAGAGATATTCATTTTTTATTTTTCAGCTTTCTCTGGTGCTATATGGATATTTGAGCCCCATGAAGGTAAGTCAAAATGTTGTGCAATGTTTTATTCTTTTGGCTTTTTTGAGCAGCCCTCCAGCCAGCTCCCAAATAAATAACACACAGAGGCTTATTCTTAGCTATGAATGCCCAGCCTTAGCTTGGCTTGTTTATTTCTCTGGCTTTTCTGAAATTATCCTGACTACCTATTGCCTCTAACTTCATTCTTGATTGCTTGATACCTTTCATTACTTTTTTCTCCATGGGTTACTGATGTCTTCCTCTCCTTCTTCTCTTGCTGCTCCTCTTCCTCATTTCTCCCATTTATACTCTTTGCCTACCATCTCCACCTATCCTTGCTCCTGCCTAGTTATTGGCCATTCAGATTTTTATTAGAACTTCAGATATTTTAGACAGGCAAAGAACCAGTTTCACAGAATTAAACAAATGAAGCTTAAATGAAAGTAATACACCATAAAATAATATTCCCAACAGAAACAAGTTCAGACCCACAGTCCCGAGTAAGGACAGATGCAGCAGATTTCCTCTGTAACATTAGAGTTGAGGTAGAAAAGACAGGAAGGATGTAAAACCTCACTGTTCAGTCCCTTCCCCACATCAGACCTAGCCATATCAGTATATCTAAGGTTTGAAGGGAGCTCTTGTTTCAACAATTAAAATGGAAAGGGATCCCTCTGTGTATGGGCATGTGTGTCTCTATGTCTAACACATTTTCTTTGATTCCTATTTATTTGTGTCGTCCTATTTAAGTTGGGTTTTTTTGTTTGTTTTATTTTTTCTTTTCTTTTATTTTTTTATTAAAATTTCCACCTCCTCCGATTTCCCTCCCCCTCCCACCCTACCCATCCTCCTCCCTCTCCAGTCCTAAGGGCAGTCAGGGTTCCCTGCCCTGTGGGAAG
>LOJH01040881.1:0-14517 GCA_001685095.1 Ellobius talpinus
TAGAGCTTTCAGGTGTGTTGTTAAGTCTCTAATGTGTGCTTTCTCTGTTTTCTTTATGTAGGCACAACAGTCAAGTTTTTTAAAATGTAGAATATATTTGTCAAAATTAAAAAATACTAAAAAATCAATGTAACGGCTATGTTGACAAAAAAGTTTAGAGTAACTTAGTCTGAGTACCATTTTCTGCTTTGTTCCTTCTAGCATTATGAAATACAGCCAGCTAAGGTCTCAGTGTAGCTGGTGCAGATGATTACCAGCGTCCACACCACACTGAGAAGAATAGCAAGTGGATAGTTGCTGGAAAAAGAGATCCATTCTGTGTTGAAGATACAGTCACTGTTGCATATGCATGGCTTAGTGGATGGCTCCAGACATATGTACAGAGGGGCAACAATAACTGGACTTAGTTGTGTTATAAAAGAAAAAGAAAAAACAAAAGCAAAAAGTAGAGAGTGCGATATGTTGGAGATGATATATTGGGGTAAAATTGGTAGTGTGTCATCATATTTCATTGTATACAAGTATGAAATTCTCAAAAATAAAGAAAAATATTTAAACAAAACTGAAGATTATCCACAATAAAAGAGATGATTGAAGTAATATATTTTAGTAAAGACTAATTTAAAACTTCACTTAATATGGTCAAAATACATGATACATGAACAAAATTTTCATTTGAAAACCATTGCTTTATACAGTGAATAGACACTATTAAAGATTTTTAACAACTATGAACTATGTTAATAACTTTTCTTGCAGAGTCAAATTTAAAGATAAATGATTTTAAAAGGAAGAAACTCTCCAAAACAAAAACTGAACTTGAGCACAACATGCCTTACACAGTCTTTTACCCATTAGCTCGTCTTGATATGCTAATAGTCTTCAGTAGTATGTATGTACTCTTCCTGACAGGCACCATACAATATCAACGTACTACATGTGTTAGTTTCTTAGTTTGAGTTTTTAGTGCCACGAAGAGACAACTTGACCACGGCAGCTCTTATAAAGGAAAACATTTAACTGTAAGCGAGGGAGCTCACTTGCAATTTCAGAGGTTCAGTCCATGATCATCACAATGGGGACCATGGCAGCATGTAGGCAAGGGTGGTGCAGGAGCTGAGAGTCCTGCATCTTGCAGGCAATAGGAAGTTGACAGAAAGTCACACAGAGGGAAGCTTGAGAAAAAAGGACCTTGAAACCCACCCCAACAGTGAAACACTTCCTCCAACAAGGCCACACTTCCTAACAATGTTACTCCACTTGGGGGCCATTTTCTTTAAGATCATCACAGTTTTGTTTAAAGAGATCTATGCATATAATATCCATATAATAATTTGGTATGGCAAGCACATTTAAAAGATTTTGTAAGAGTCTCCTTTCTAAAAATTGCATTATTAAGCATGTTGTTAGTCATTAAATATTTTAATGTATGAATATTGGCATATCTAAATTTGATATTGACTTATTTTTTATTTGTATTTGCAATGTAGGGGATTGAACTCAGGCCTTACATATTCCAGGCAAACCCTGAACTGAGCAACAGCCCCAACCCTATCTATTCATTTATTTTAACCACTATATTAAAGCAAATATGTCATAATTCATTTGTTACTTTATTGATAGCTCCTTAAGCTATACCCAGTTCATAGATCTTATATTCAGTGTCATAGTTACTATCTTGATGCTTGTGATGTGCCTGATTATTCCCTGAGTGCATGTGCATGTGTGTACTTTAAGTGGGCTCTAAGGTCCTTTTTTTCTCAAGCTTCACTCAGTGTGACTTTCTGTCAACTTCCTGCACACTTACACACACGCACACATACACACAAATATATATACATATACATACACACACATATATATATATATGATTGCTACATTATAACCTATGTGCATCTCTTTATTTGTTCTTTAGAAAAAGAATTTAAATTTTAGCATTCAATCAGTAGCATCAATTGTTTTTTCAATTGTTTATATCATTTCTTACTGTCAGAATTATGTTTAATTTTATTAACTGACAATTAGATGAGGCTGAATAAATTTCTATGCATACATTTGATATCATTCCCATTTTTTTGGTACATTGGTTGAGTTATCTCTCCATGCTAACACCATATTCTGTTGCTACGTCAAGTAAACATATGAAGTCCTTTGTTTTGGTTTAAGCTTTGCAGCAGTTTGGGATACCTGGCAAGGATGGAGACACCCACGCTGCAGTTTCATATCTCTAAGTGGAAACTGAGTGCTTAATCTGGCCTTCCAAGAAATCAGGAGAAACAACATGTAAATCGTCTGCCCTGATGCTTATGGGAAAAGTTGCCTCTATCCAGACAACCAAGCGCTGCTGAGCTCATTGGGAAGCCTTTATTTCTAGAATGAAGTTCTAGAAGTTCTAGAATGGTCACAGATAAATGCCAGCTAAACTTTTTCCAAATAATTTCTTGGAGTTTTCTTTTCTGACACGGTCTTAGCTAAGGTACCCAGAAGAAAAGCATAAAGTGACTAAGGGTGCACCTCCAGGAAAAGCTCACAGAGAATAGGAATATTTAGTTGGAGCAGAGCAGGAAACTCTAGTGTGATTGCAGCCTGCCTTAGATCAGAAACTTAAATTGCACAGCAGATTCTGTCTGGAAGAGGGAACAGGACTCACAACACAACAGAAGGCCTTTGCTACAGGATAATAGTGTGACTGGGACTTCCAGACACCCCAAAGGATGATACTCCAAGTAACCTGGAGAAAACTGTCATTAGCTTCAGCAAATCCCAGTCAGCAAAAACAATTTCTGGAAAACCAAAGGCTCATCATAAAGGCTTCCACAATTATTCGCGTTAGTGGGGTCATCACATGGTCTTCTCAAAACACATTCATTACTCTGGGATCTTTCCTTACCCACGTATGTTTCAGGCTCATTTCATCAGTTTCCATATAAGCACCATTTAACCACTTTTATTTAGTAATGGATGTACAATTTTATGTTTATGTTTTATGCATGTTTTGTTAGATTTATGCTCAAGTCCCTGGAAATGCATAGTCTTGAATAATATTTCTATTTACATATAATTTTTAGTTGGTGGTTTCTGATATATAGAAAGCTTGTTTTAAAATATTTAGAATCTTTTATTTTTTCTCAACTTTTATAAAGCATTGGGTATAGTTCAGATATATTTTCTAGTCATCTAGAAAAGCTTATTTCTTCTACCAAACTTTCCGCTAGATGGGAGCTCCAGAAAAATGGGGAAGGATGAGCAAGGAACTTTGCTTTCTTCTTTTTAAGGTACCGATTCACAAAGATTCTTTCAAACTTCTTTATTAGGTAAAACCACTGTATTGAATGCTGCTGTTTAGTACATATTTTGTTGTTCTAGGTGTCCTATTTATTGTTTTAGTTATTTTCAAAACAAGGACATTGAACTTTTTTCTGTATGCTTTGAGACAACTAAGTGTCTTCTGCAATAATTATTCAGTGAGTAACATTATTGCCTTTTCTAATAATAACCTACTATTGTGTTCCAGAAATCAAATTGATTCAATCATAGAATTGCCATTTATTTGTTCACTGGCTTATTGCTGAGTTTGGTTTGCTAATAACTCATTTCATAAGTTTGGAATCATGTTTATAGGTAATTTGAAAGAGAGCAAGGGGTGCTGTATGAGAAGGTATGAATGAGGGAAAGAGAAGGGGAAATGATGTAATGAAAAACTCAAAAATAAAAGAAATTATACTTAGCTCTGACTGTTCTGGAATTCACTATGTAGACCAGGCTGGCCTTGAACTCACAGAGATCTACCTTTCTCTGTAAGTAGGATATAAATCTTTCTGCTTTGAATTTTGATTTTACAATCTTACCAAACACATACAAAAGAGTAAAAGTATTATTTTTCTACTTCTAAACATTAAAAGTGTTAAGTAGAATTGGTTTATTTCTTGTTGTACATGCTGCTTCCTTTGTGCATAAGAAGATCCACTATTTCCACTGGTTTTTTGTTGTTGTTGTTGCTGCTGTTTGTTTGTTTGGGGGTTCATTAGAGAGAGGAAGAGAACACATGAAGTTGGGTGATTAGGGAGGTGGGCAGGACCTGGTAAAAGTTGGGAGAGGAAGGCATGTAGTCAAAAAATATCACTTAAAAATGTTTAAAATATGCTGGGCGGGCTAGGTGGTGGTGGCATATGCCTTTAGTCCCTGCACTGGGAGGCAGAGGCAGGCTGACCTCTGTGAGTTCAAGGTCAGCTTGGTCTACCAGAGCTAGTTCCAGGATAGGCTCCAAAGCTACAGAGAAACCCTGTCTCGAAAAACAACAAAACAAAACATAACAAAAGAAAAAAATGTTTAAGCTGCCTAGTGAAAAAGAAAAAGAGGCCATTAATTTAGAAGATAGCAAGGAGAGCTGTAAGGATGGATTTGGAGGGAGTAATGGGAAAGGAAAAATGATGCAGCTATATTATTATCATATTATATATTCAAAATAAAAGAGCTGTAGAACTCTAGATATAGAGAGAAGTTGATAAAGATAAGACAGTTCTTTGAGACAAGGTTTCTAGATTTCTACATATAGCCTGAATATCCTGGAACTCACTATGTAGACCAGGCTGCCCCTGAGTCAATAGATATCCACTGCCTGAGCTTCCTGAGTTTGGGGATTGAAGCATGCACCACCATACCCAGAACAATATGTTAACAAGAGGAACATTTTCTTTCCATTCAGATTTCCTGAATTGTTGAATTGTCTCTGCTGTGATTAACCTTTGTGTTTTTTCAGTTATCATGGTGAGTTCTCGAGTCATAGTTTTCCATTTCTAACATAACTTTTACATTTCTGTCACTGTTTTATATATCTGTAATTATAGTGCAGTTACACTGCAAACAGTATACTGTTCAGATTGATAAATTAACCTGGTAAATTGTTTACTATTAAAACTACTAAGAATAGCAGCTTTACTCCCAAGAATAATGACTTTCTTCTGGCCAGTTTACATTACAGAGCACAAATAAAAGTAATCAGAGAGAAAGGAACCTCAGTTGAAAAAATGCCTCCATAAGATGCAGGCAGGACTGAAGGGCATTTCCTTAATTAGTGATTGATTGATGGGCAAGAACCAGCCCATTGTGGGTGGAGCCATTCCTGGGTTGGCATCCTCGATTCTGAAAGCAGGCTGAGTAAGGCATGAGGAGAAACCAGTAAGCATCACTCCTCCATGAACATTGCGTCAGCTCCTGCTTTCAGGTTCTTGCCCAGTTTAGTTTCTGTCATGTCTTTCTCCATCTGAACAGTGATGTGTGGAGGTATAAGCAAAATAAACCCTTTTTCCCCCAACTTGTATTTGGCCATGGTGTTTTATCACAGCAATACCAATACAAACTAAGGCAGCTATGCTAAAATTTTTATTTCTCCACCATTGCACCCAATATTCTCTTCCTTGAAAAGTCTTTCTCTAGATGTTCATCTCTTTTCCTGCTCTTTACTGTCAACCATAATTTCTCATTTATTTTACATGTTTATTACAAAATTAATGCATCTTAATGACTTAAAAGATTTATTTTTATTTATAAGTGTATGTCTGTGTAAGTGAATGCTGTCTGTGTGGGTACAGAGGCCAGCTGGAGTTACAGGTGTAAACTGTCTTATGTGTATGGTGGGAACTGTGCTCGGGACTAGGTGTGAACTGCCTGATGGGTGTGATGGGATCTGAACTCGGGAACTTAGAAAAAGCAACACATGCTCCAAACCATGGAACCTCATTCATATATTCTTTTCTTTTTTTCAGATCTAAAGACCAAACCCATGGTCTTGGACTCACTAAGCAAGTATTCGACCACTGATCTAAATCCCCAAAACCTATTACTTTTATTCAACCTGAGAATCTCCTTATAAACATCATACATTTAATTTTATTATGTTCACTGACATATTTGAAATATTTCTACCATTTCATCGAGTTTTATGGTTTTTACACTCTCATACTTTTAAGTTTACTTTGCTTTTTTATGCATTGTTTCTCTCTTCCTTTAGAAACTAGATATTATGACTGTAGTTTTGGACACTAAAATTAATTACTTATCTTTCAAAATGACAAAAACCAGTAGGTTTTATCTTGTAAATACTTGATAATATAATGCCTCAAAGAATCTAAAACAATTTGATTTCAGTGAGTAATTAGACCTTGAGGAGAGGGCACATAGTCACAGTTGAGACAGCAATAAATTTGAAATGTCAGTGAAAAGTACCCTGGACTACAGGAAATAACCATGCCGATTTCATTCTTGGAAACTTTGAAATAGATAGTTACATGAGTTAACCCACTTGTTTATTAGCGGATTTAACAATTTCATCATGAGTATCTTTCTATTTCTCAAGGACATTCTTGATTATGCAAGTAATTCTTATATTAAACGTTCCAAATTCCTTGTCTCTACATTTCCCCTTCACAGCTGGTAGTACTTCTGCTTGTTCTGCTCTGGGATCCTCAGTCTGTACCATGCTTGTCAATGCCCTGTACTTCCACATCTTTCTTTGCTCTTTTCTCCCTCAGTTTGTTGCTTCTGGGGGCTTGTAAGTAGTCGTCTTTCCGTCTTTGTTTAAATACATACCATCTTACCAGTGCATTATCTTGAGCAGCTACAAAGGTAACGGATTCTGCATAGCAGTTGCTTTCCTCAACACTTGAAGATATTCTTCCATGATTTTCTAATTAACTGGGCATTCCTTTGTGTGGTTATGACTTTGTGTTGGGTGCAAAGTTATGTCAGTAACTAGGGTGTATTTTGTTTCTTTTGTTTTTATGCATTTGTTCTCTGAGCATTCTTGACTTTATTTAGTTCCGTAAATTCTGTATGAATGCATGTAATTCAAGTGTGGCTTTTCTGTAACTCTTTAATAGTTTTTCTGAAAATTAAATGAATGCATGCCTGTTTATTTACTCATTTATTTACAGACAGACTCTTTGCTATATATCCCAGCCTGGCCTTGGACTCAGAATCCTCTTGACCACAAACCAGAAATACACTATACAGCCTAGTGTAACCTTAAATTATGATCTTTTGTGTCTCTCCCTCCCCAGTGCTGCAGTTAACGGCATGTGTAACCACCCAGGGCTTTGTAACTGTGAGGTAAGCCCTCTACTAACTGATCTGTAACCCTAGCCCTACTTTTACCTTTGGCTAGTTTTGTGTTTGATACTTTTCCCCACACAAGTGTCAATATATGTCTGTGTGTTTGTTTCAGTGAAGAATTGATCACCTTGGCAGTTCCTTTGTTTCTAAGACTTCTGCTTTGCAATGATATCCTTCTTTTCTGCCATCACAGTTACTCTTCTACGGTTTGCGTTCTAGTGTTATAGATTGGCACGGTTTTATTGTCTCCTTACTCTTGTGCTCAGGTCTGTATCTGTTTGTTTTATTCATTGGTTCTCTCTTATACTGGATTTTCATTCCATGGTGTGTAGAAGGTCAGAACTTTAAAGTCACTTTCAGCTCCATTTGCATGTGTGTATGTTAAGTCCACTTTGTCCAAAATGATTAATGCTTTCCTGTGTGTGTATATGTATGTATGTATGTATATATGTATAGACACATATACATATATTTTCATATATGTATGTCTATACATATATGTAATGTTCTTTTGACAAAGTTGTTAGAAAAATGTTATGTAAAATTCCTCACCTTGGTACCCAATATAGTGTAGTTGAGAAATGATTTTTCTGCTAATAATAGGGACTCAAAGCATACAGTATCTGTTTCTTGGATCAAACTAAATTCATAGTGAACAGCCCATAGTTACCATACATCTTGAAGTCCTCAAAGGTCTCAGACTAACTTCTTTCTTTTCCACTTTACCAGCATTAATACACAGTATTCCTTATTTATTTATTAGGCATCAAACAATGGTATTCTTTCTCAATGAATGAAGCAGGAGAAATGCAGAGGGGACAACGGGTTTACATCCATTAAGAAGCCGTCCAAACTTTAATATAAATGATAATCTTGATCTTGTCATGTAACATGTTAGCAGGCAAGTTTATAAGTAAAAGTATGAGTTATAAGAACTTATCTTGTCATAAGATAATCAAAAAAGTATTTGCTGGACAAGCTTCTAGTCCAAATATAATAAGAATTGTCGAAGTAAGGAATAAGAGTTTTTGTACAACTAGTTAAAGCATATGCAATGAATTTTGATCTTATATTCATACTTCCTATAATCTACAACTTTAACTTTGTATGAGGCTTTTTGTCTCCATTCATGGTTTAAGGTAATATTTACATTTGTTGATCATCCAAGCTACTGGGTAGCACTTTGTAATTAAGTTTTTCAGACAAAGTTCTTAATTATTCTATATACAACAGATCTATTTACAAATTTGGTTTCCTTTGCATCACATCTGTTTTGTACTGGTTATACAGAAACCCAAGACTTTAAATATTATATTTAATCATATTTAATCAATCTATTTATTTGTAGTGAGTTTATCCATATCAGTAAAAATGTTGCCACTTGTATAAGTGAATATTTAACCACAAGGCTTATTTATATTCTGTCATTCTAGGGAAAAGTCTTGTTCTATAGAAATAATTAAGTATTAGAGATGCCCCAAACAGCAGAACACAAATTTGTTTGAAAAATTGCTTTTTGATGATGAATTCATATAAATTTAAAATAAACTCTGATGTTAGGAGCTGTGTGTAGGAATGGAAGTGGGCATGATAATCGGCAAAAATTTATAAAGAGAGAATCAATATATGTTTGAAATCACGCAAATAAATAAACAATATAGCAGCTTGGGAACTTACCTGTAATTATATATACAACACAAAATGTAAGAGGTATGTATTGTAAAGCATTAAATGGAAGATTTTAAACATTCTATTTAACTTATATAACTTTAGGAAAGTCACTGTGTGTGTGTGTGATAGTCTTCATTTATGAGCTGAAAAATAATCAAGCCTTATAAAGGTTTACACATTAATTTCCTCTTACAACTTACAGACTCCGACTTTGCCATCTTTAGCACAGATGTTGAAAGGTGACAATTAAGACTGTAGCCCTTAGCAAAAGACAGCTGGAAGCACCCATATGCAAATTTCATTATTCTGGAGAGAAGAGTACAAAATAAAAATAAAAACAAAAATCCATAAAGAAGCCTCAGTTTTGTTTAAGATGATCAAGATAAGACCCTAAGAAAGTCTTCCTTTCCTTGGTTATAACTGAAATCAGTGGCTGTGCCAAGAACATTTGAGACAGTGAAGCAGAACAAGACCTAGGAACCCAGGCTGCTAACTCTATGGGTTTGTGGTGAAGACCAGATGGAATTGCTCAGTATTTCAGTGAAAATATTTTATCACTTACTACAAGATCCTCTTTTTCTCTAACAGCAACATCCATTTCACTTGTTGCATTTCTGTTTGAGTTAATTCTAAATTTCATTGTCTTTGCTTATAAGAAAAAGTAATGCCATAAATTTTTATAGGGGTATGGGGATATTCAGAACTAAATAATTATCAGAATTACTTCATCCCATGCTCCTGATAGGAAACTAGTAATCCATAATGTGCACAGGAAAAACCACTCCTTAGGTAAATCATGAGGAAGGGAAACAGGCATGAACAGTCTTTGTTCTAAAAGGCCTGGTTTTATATGCCCTAAGACACAATATTGTCATGTAATTTAATGTGCAAAGCCTTCTTTCTTCAGTCAACATGCTAAGCCAGCTTGAAGAGCAGGTCAGAAAACATCTTGGAAAATGTCCAACTGAAGCATCAATTTGTACCACCAGGTTTCTATGAGAAAACATTAAATAAACACAAATATAGCAGACATTCTGACAATTGAAATATGATAATTTGGGAGATGTCAAATAAAACAATCTAAGACCATGAGGCGATCTGACTTAACCAGTAGATTAATCCATTGGTGGGTGCGTAATTTGCTGGGCTGCCCATAGGTGATGGAAATTTGGAGGTGGAACCAAGCCAAAGGTAACAGCCCCTTGAGTTATGTCCTGTGGGAAGTGTATCTTATCCATAGGTTCTTGTTTTCTATCTCTTGGCATCTTGTTTATCAACAGCTTAGGCACCTTCTTCTCCCACATTTCTCTGCCATGACGTTTGGCATCACCACAGGTCTGAAGACAAATACTGGAACCAAGGAACATGTACTGAAATTTCTCAGATAACGAGATAAAATCTTCTCTCTTCTTTTGAGTTGATTTGTCTCGTGTATTTTGTGACAGTTGCAGAATGGTACTATGGCGAGACCTTCAGTAAGGACCCTGCATTTCCTCTGATGAAGGGTGAACATGGAACCCAAGCAAAATGAACGATACCTTTTGGCTTTAAATCTTGAACAAATTGTAGGTGGGAAAAGGAAGGAACAGGTGAATGGTGGCCTTGTGCCTGTCCCTTGCCACCTGTTGTGGGTGAGAGTGCTGGTGCTGGGGTCATGAGAGAAGGAGGAATCTACTCTATGCCTGCTTCCATGAGCTCCTGAGCTGTTCTGGTTTGTGCCACATCTGGAGCCAGTGTCTGAATCTCCATCTAATCTGGGGAGATAGACACTATCCTTCCAATGAATAACTTCTTTACTTACACTGAGAAATTATGAAAGTACCAGATGAGAGAACCAAGGTAGTACCTTGACTATGAGGAAAAGTAAATGGATTCTTGAAATTTTCATTCGACAGCACTTTGGAATTGGCCACATTTGCAGGAGAAGAAATGGAACACATTCAAGATCTCATCTATTTCCAGGGTTTGGAACATGGACAGATGACAAAGACTTAGGGGAAAAGATACAAGAAATTCATTGAAAAATTTATGAGCTTGGCATGGACACACTGAATAAAAATCCTTTTCTATTGGTTCCTGTGTCATGCCTGGACAGCATAGTAGAACTGACCCTTCTGACAGGGGTGAAGGTGAGCTGGCCCTGAGAAGGTGAGCCTGGGAGATCTGGTCTACCCCCTTCATCTGCCATATGGTGGTGTGGGAGAGCTAGCACCAGGGTCTTGAGAGTAGGAGAACTGTTTCTGTCCATCACCAGTTGCAGCATTCAGGAAACTGGACCCTGCACCTTACCTGGGCAGCACGCTAGAACTGACCCGGCTAGGGTAGGTGTGGGTGAGCAGTCCCCAAGGGTGTGAAAGCAGGAGAACCAATGCTGCCCCTTGCTCCTTGCTGCATAGGGGGAGCTAGCCAAGGCAGTTCTGGAGAGCTCATCCTGGTGGTGAGGATCAGGGAGAACTAGCAGGTTGACCAACCCTGCTACCACCCAGGACCAAAACCAGGGCTATGAAATGGTCCACTCCAACAACCACTCCATCTGTGATCTGCTGGAGCATGTGAAAGAGCTGATCCTGCAGATCCAAAACATCAGGATCTCCACCATATAGGGCAGCAATAGGATATCTGGGATAAATTCCACTGAGGGCCCAGTATTGATAGTGTCGCAGAAATTAGAGGCCTCAAAACATATTAATGACTCTTTGCAGGGAACATTCGCAAGTGAAGATATATGGATGGAATAATGGGTATACTGTGTGATTCACTGTGCCACATGCAGCTTCCAGAACAACATTTTCCATTTTATTTACTTTTTTTCTTTTCTCTCGAATTTTGTTACTGGCAGGGGCAGGAGGCAGTTTGCAAGGAAGGGCAGAGGGTGAATACGAAGACACAGGGAGATGAATGGGATCAAGATGCACGAAAACCACAAAGAATAAATAAAAAGTCAGAATAAAAAGAAACATTTTCTATAGCCCATAGCTAGGAAGGCAATTCAAGGGCGTTTTTAGAATAAAAATGAGTGTTAACTGTCAAAATCTCCCCACTGGTGCATTAACAACTTGATTCAAAGATAAGGGCTATTGCGATAGAAAGGTGCACTTGAGTGATCTCTGAAATCACCATTTCTGGCAAAAAGAGTGTTGCATTAAAAAGCGCCAGTCATGGGGCAGTGCTGAAGTATCAGCTAGCACAAAACACACACAAGTGAAAGCGTGGCGGTTGTAGTGAGATCATGCTGCCGTGTTATCTTGGCCACCTTTCTCACCAGGACCAAAATGCAAGACAAGAGCAAGTGAAGGAATCCGGACTTATACTTTAGCCCAGTGTAGAGGGAAAATTTCTGCTGTATCAGGAATGCATGGCAGCTGGAGCATGTGTGAGGATGCTAGCCATGTTCCATCCTCAGTCAGAAAGCAAAGAAATGGATGCCAGTGCTCAAATTGCTGTCTACTTTTGATACAGTCTGGACCCTAGTCCATGATAGGTGCCCCACATTCAGACTGGGTCTTTCCTCCTCAGCTAAGCCTCTCTAAAAAGCTCCTCACAAATAGGCCCAGAGGCATGTCTGTCAGATGAATCCTGATAGGTCAATGATGATTAATAATCATTCATATATAGTAAATAACTATCAAACTCTCACTGGCAAGTAAAAATATTCATTTATGTAGGTCAGAAATCCAAGGCTCAGATGCCCTGGGATAGGCTTAGTATATGTTGGTGAATGTTGCCCAAGAAAACAGATGGATTGCCAAGATCACTATCAGTTGGCGATACGTTTGCTCACTTATCTCAGTGGCACATGGTCTAGTATAGCTTATCTATCATCAAATCAATCCTATGCATCTCATTTTCCTGCTGGATAGCACAAAGATGGTTACCCCCAAAAGAACAAGATAATAGACAAGCAGAAGCTAAACTATCTCTGGAAAATTGTGATCAAGGCTGCATTTTGTCACTTCTGTCTTATTCTATTTGCCTGAATCAGTCAAAATCATAGTATAAAGTTGTGCTATACATTATAGCTACACAAAAAGATGAATCACTGGGTTCATTAACAGAAATTATCACTAACAGTGACTTCTATGACCTTCCCATTTACCTCCTACTGGTTACCACAGAATGGTTGTTCTCATTTAGTGATAGCCATGGGTTAAAGTATAGTTATATCAAGTACTGACTTCAATGCTGTCTTTGTTCTGAGAGTAAGTTTCTGCACATCCATATTAATATTAAAAAAAGATACTTGTGACATAGTTATTGGTTTGGTCTTACTAACCTTCTGTTATTTTGTTATCTATCAAATCTAAAAGTTTGCCTTTACTTGTCTGGTCAAATGAATACTGTTATTATCCTACCCAGGAAGAAGTCAACTGTGTAATGGGTTTGTGAAACAATTTGATACGTAGGGGCTTAGCCACATCATCCACTAATGTACATGATACAGCCTTTTTGTAATAACAATAATACGCTAATAATCTGCTGATGACCCCTGAAGGACAGAAAATTGCAAGCTTCCTGCCTGCCTTGGCAAATCACATGCATAACAAAAGCGAAAGGCAAGTATGATGACAGACTGACTTCTAACATTCCTAGTCTTATTTAGTGCAGCTTCTTGGTTTTCAGAGCTTACAGATCATTATAAAAGTCTTTGCAAAACATAGGGATAATGTTGCAAGTACTGAATGTCACTTGAAATATTAAAAACATTAATCATAGCTAACAGTGAGATATTACAAGTGGGGTACTATTTGGAAAGTTAAGTCAGGCTACAAATAACAATCTGTGAGCTTACCTTGGTTTGGTCAATAATGTAATATGGTATCTCATCTGACCAGCTTAAATGGGCAGGCTCTAAGTCAGGGCTCCAATTCTCTTTGTAGAGCACCTTTGGCTCTGCTTCTTCTTCTTCAGGAACCTTCATCTTCATATTTGAGACATCCACAGATTTTGATGTTAATATGCAGATCTCTGTAAGGTTAGAAAGAGTAGGTACACCTTGTTGATATCAAAGGAAGTAAAATATTTTCTAGAAGTCTTTAAATATCTGTCTGAAGTAGATGGTAAGCTATATCTTCCTCATGTAAAAACTCTACTTGTCCATCAGCTACCCAATCTTCATCTGAACAGGGATTTTGTCACTGACCAAGGCGTGAGTTGCCTTCAGGGAGTTTATCGTGTGTCCATTGCACACTAGACTCAAAATACACATATCATCCCTAAAAAGTAATATAGTTCCTTGCTTTTATATATATATATATATATAACTATAAGCTTATTGGGTAGCTTTTTTGGACTTTAGAGTATTTTGAGAAGAACTGTAAAGTGTTTCTAGGGTCTCCTTTCTAGAACACATCTATTCATTAGGCCAAACCCACAATCTGAATTTCAAATTCATATCCTGGGACACTTTACCTCCATTGACAGACACATTAAGAACTTCTTTAAACTCATTGTTACATCTTACTTATGGTCATGTAACACTACTCTAAGATGTAGGCCATATTAACTCTCCTCTCTGCATGTGAGTCCCAATGATCTATCTTCACTCTTATTTTCCCTATTACAATGATTTAGCAACTTGTTTCTAGAATTTTTCAGAACCCTCCACCCATTGCCATTCTACTTCAAGAAAGATATTTTAAATTCAGTTACTTTTCCCCTATCTAAAGAACCTTGATGGGTCAAGACCGCGAGGGGTGTGCCCACCCACTGAGACAATGGGGCTGATCTAATGGGAGC
>LOJH01040882.1:0-14517 GCA_001685095.1 Ellobius talpinus
GACAGATGACCCTCCTCCATCATGTGTGTGTGTGTGTGTGTGTGTGAAAGCCAAGGCCAAGGAGAGCACAGGTCCTTTTGAGCTGGAGTTATAGAGCATTTTGAGCCTCCTGATGTGGGTTCTGGGAACCAAACTCATGGCCTCTGGAAGAGCAGTACATGCTCTTAGCTGCTGAACTATCACTTCAGCCTCTGTTTGTTTTTCCTGTGGAATAATACCTTAAACATACTAGTTGTATACTATAATATTGAATAATAGATGGTTTTGGATAATGTCATTTAGGCACTAACAGTCAGTGAAAATTACCATTTGGAGTTTTACTCTTCAGGGCTAACATTAGGAGTCATGTTGACGTTCTTTTAAAACCTTTTCCCCTATGTAGTGCCTAAATTTCTTAATGTTTTCATTATGTAACCATCTACTATATGTATGTATCTAGGACCCTCTCACAGAAGTCCAAAAATAAGAAGTTTCCAGAACCACCAGTCAATGCGGATGAAGATGAAGATGTCAAAGCTGAAAGACTGAAGGTTAAAGAGCTGATGAGCTGCCAGTGTTGTGAGGAGGTAACTTGCTTATTACTGCTAAGTCATATTAAGTCTGAAATGGTAAATTACCAAAGGCATAGGAATTAATAAGAAATAATTTTCCTTGCACATGAATGTGAAATTTATTTGTATGTTTCCTTATTAAAAGTGAATATAGTTCTTAGGATACATATGTGAGGCATGAAATGATAGGCATCTAATTTATAACTATAAACCTATTTTGCTTATTAGAAGCCAGCCATTATGGTATGCAATTTGCATAAAGAATATGATGATAAGAAAGATTTTCTTCACTCAAGAAAAACAAAAAAAGTAGCAACAAAATACGTCTCATTCTCTGTGAGAAAAGGTTGGTATTTATTTTTCTCAAGTTTTTCAGAAAAGAAATTTTTATTTTTAGTTTGTCTTTAATATATAATTTTTCTCTCAATTTCTATAGGAGAGATCTTGGGACTGTTGGGTCCAAATGGTGCTGGCAAAAGCACAATTATTAATATTCTGGTTGGGGATATTGAACCAACTTCAGGCCAGGTATGATATATAAGAGTGAGGATTGTGTCTAATATAACTTATATTTTAATCAAGATAAGTGTACTATTGATGAATTGTGAATTTGATGGTCCAACTTCATGTGTTTTCATATTTTTTTGTATAGACTTATGAGATTAAAATATTTTGGTCATCTGTGAAAGTAATACAAATTGTGAAATTTTCACACACACATACAGTTCTATTTTTAATAATTATTTACATTCAAGATTGATTTATCTACCCACTTACGAAGACAGTTATAGTAATTTCTGGAGATAGGTAAATTAGTCTTGATCTTGATCCTGTCAATTAGTTTTCAGTTATAATCATGTCACTTACCAGTTGGTAGAACCCCCCCAACATCTATGCTGTTCTCATTTCCTGTTTGTTTCCCCCTTGTTCTCTTCACACTATTTAGACAGACTCACTGTTCTATGAGCAACAAAGAATACTCTTTTGAGATTTTTCCTGAGCTGTTCCTTATGTCAACTATAGCCTATATCCAAGAAATACAAAGGATTTATTTATTTTCTTCAACTCGTTGGTTTAAATATTTTCAGGGAAGCCTCATGATGGCAGTACTTGTGGCGTGATTCCCACTCAGCAGTGTAGGATTACCACGTTTTCTGGCCGTTATCTCTAAACTCTGACTTAGCTATGCAAGTCCTGGCGCCTTTAAAAAAACACTAAAACACTGGCTAGGTAGTACTGTTTCTGAGGGAAGGAGTTTAAGTGAATCTACTTACTGTCTCCTTCGCAATACAAATGAAGCAAAGATACTAAAATTTGGTTTGATTTTTGTAGATATTTCTAGGTGATTATATTTCACATTCAAATGAAGATGATGAATCCACTAAGTGCATGGGTTACTGCCCTCAAACAAACCCACTGTGGCCAGATATTACTCTGCAAGAACATTTTGAAATTTATGGAGCTGTGAAAGGAATGAGTGCAAGTGACATGAAAGAAGTAATAAGTCGGTAAATTGATCGTCTTCAGGTTGCTTTTTGCTGTGTGGGTCATGAAATGTATATTTTAGTTTTTTAAAAATTTAAAACAATCATTTTGTAGATTATAATTTACTTAGAAAATTATAATTTTCATGTATTCTTTACAAAATTATGATACCTATGAAAAAAGGCAACTCTTTATTTGTATTTTTTCTGATTCTTTGTTATATTTTGAGACAGTCTTACCATGTAGCCCCAGCTAACTTTGAACTCAGAGATCTACCTGCCTTTGTTCTTAAGTGCTGGGATTAAAGACAGATGCCAGCATTGCCTGGCTTCATTTTCCCATTTCTAATTATAGGAGGAAGGTACCCATAAATGATGTGAAAATTAAGTGAATCATTTATTAAGACAATTAGTTTGTTTAAAATGATATAAATTGGAGCTTTTTTTTCTTACCTAATTCTACCAAACATTACCTAAGTGACTCTTTTACAGAGAACAATGTTAGTGATCATGCATACTTTATATTTGTATTAAATAATACAGATCCAGGTACATTAATTTTATATTGACCATTTTGCAGAATAACAAATGCCCTTGATTTGAAAGAACATCTTCAGAAAACTGTAAAGAAACTGCCTGCAGGGATCAAGAGAAAGGTACTTTTCACTAGATAACAAATACATCTGCTTTACTAGTTCAGGGCTTTTTACTCTCTAGACAGACATCCTCAGAGTGAAGTCTTAGTCCGGTCTCCCTCTTTCTTCCGTCTAGTTGTGTTTTGCTCTCAGTATGCTGGGGAACCCACAGGTTACTCTCTTGGATGAGCCATCCACAGGTATGGACCCCAGAGCCAAACAGCACATGTGGTGAGTATGAGACTAAAGACTCTTGTCACAGGGCATGACATCATCATGGTTTACAGTATTGTAACTGATAACTTCCTGTCAGCAATGTATACATCTTGATTTTATAAAATAGTAATTAAATATTTAGCCTTTTAAAGCTTTTATCATATCTTTGTTAAAATGTTAATGATATTTTATATACTACAGAGCAGTGGTTATTAAAATAAATAGTTCTACTTTCTGAATTGAGTTTTGGAAGGTTTTCCCTAGTCATTTAATGGTAGATTATGTTTTTCATAATACTGTTTTGAATTTCAATGTTATAATTTATTGTAGTAGTTTAAAGAACTAGTTGGTCAAATAATTTTTGATCCTTAATTTCCATGTTTATAAAGTTTAAGGTTTAACTTAGATGTTTATTAATTTATGAATATGCAGCTTTTTTATAACACAAATCACATTTTATCATACATTGATTCATTCCTTCATGCTTTTGTTTTCTCTCTCTCCCTTTTTGTTATTGCTGGGGATTGAGACCAAGCTACTGTCCATTGTAAGCAAGTGCTGTACCTCTGAGCTGTACACTAGCCTGGTTATTGCACTTTAAACCCATGTATATCTTTGAAGTAAGGAAATTTCTTTGCATTTGTCAAGTTTTCAAACTAAAGAAAAGTAAGTTATAATAGAAAAATCATAGTTTGGTAGGATATAATAACTTATAGCAATTGATATTGGGTAAGTTTTTGTCAAATAGTTGAATTTAAAAAATTACTTATCTCTATTAGCAAACAGGTATATTCCTCTTTTTTAATATCTTGTAGGAGAGCTATTCGAACTGCATTTAAAAACAAAAAGCGGGCTGCTCTTCTGACAACTCATTATATGGAAGAGGCGGAGGCTGTCTGTGACAGAGTGGCAATTATGGTGTCTGGGCAGTTAAGGTAGGTGTCTAAACAGCATACCTTTCAGAGAAGGAATTTAGGGTATATTCTGAGTGTGATCTTTTAAAAACTGAGAAAACTATGCATTAATTTGAAATGTCAAAACATAATTCTTATAGTTTTTGAAATCTGATTTCTATGTAATTTCTTGGAAACATAATTTTTTTAAAACTATGTCAAACTACCTCTATTAGTATGTTTTCAGCCCTTTGTTTGATATTTAAAAATTATTAGGCTATTTTAAAGTAATAGGAATTATTTTGAATTATAATACAAAGTATAAGATAAATATTGGAGTTTATATCTACATAAATAAATGATTGACTGGATAAATAAATGTGGGCAAAGAGACAAATTTACCTTACACAATGATTTCAAATAAAATATGTCTCTATGGTTCCCTCAAAGGAAGCTTACCCTTTCCTGTTCCAGGTTATACTGGATAAAATCAGTTTCTCCTAGAAAATTGAATAAGGAAAAGGGGAAGTAAAATGTTCACAGTTGAAAAACTTACAGAAATCTTAACTAAGCAGTGTGTACAGATACTGCACATTCCTGAACATGACATCGAGTAATGAGACGCATGCTTCAGAGTGCGGTTTTCTGTCCAGAAGTCATAAGGAAAATAACAAGCAAACACAAACTGAAGGGCATTCCAATCAAACATCTGATCAGTATTACAAGTCATGGAAAAGGAATGAGTAAGAAGTGTCATTAACTTTGGAAACAAAAGAGTCATAACAACTAAATAAAACGTGAAACAGAATCCTGGAACAGAAGAGACACTATTGGAAATCTAACAAAATCAAATAAACCCAGCTCTAACCTCAGCTAGATCTGCATAATGGAGATTGCTTGATTTAGACAAATTTGTCCTAGAAATAGAAGAAGAAAATGTTAGGTAACACGAGACTAGATATGGTGTTGCGCTGCATGGTGTTTGCAACTTGCTGTTCATGTAAATGATTCCCAGAGCCATGTTCTCCAAAAAATGTAGTAGAGATTTAAGTGAGAAATAATTCTGTGAAACTATCAAGAAACTTTAACTTTTTCTTTTAAAAATTACTTCAGATGTATTGGAACAGTACAACATCTAAAGAGTAAGTTTGGCAAAGGCTACTTTTTGGAAATTAAATTAAAAGACTGGATAGAAAACCTGGAAATAGACCGCCTTCAAAGAGAAATTCAATATATTTTCCCAAATGCAAGCCGCCAAGAGAGGTAACAACTTTTAAATATATTTAATATTTTTTATAGAGTAGAAATCATTAAAGGTTATCTTTTCAGTTTTATTTCTACCTTGTCTTTGAGTATCTTATTCTGTGCTTTATTGTCGCCAGTACTGGACTGTGCTGTCAGAACAGAGGTTTATATGTACTTCACAGTTACAATTGCATGGTATTACCCTATCATTTTACACAAATTCTTAGGAAAATGAATAACAAAGTATAGTTTTAGAATTTGAATTTGATTCTAAAAAAATTAAACTTCAGCTTTCAGACATACACAGTAGTTGAGTTTTGCTTTTTTCTGCATTTATCTTTGTTTTTCAGCTTTTCTTCTATTTTGGCTTATAAAATTCCTAAAGAAGATGTTCAGTCCCTCTCACAATCCTTTGCTAAGTTGGAAGAAGGCAAGTAGCATTTGAAAATATTGTAAGATAGTTTTCGAATAATGGAAGGATTCTATTTAGGAAGTTTAGAACTGGGAGCCAGATTATTGTTGTAGTTGTAGCAAATAATATCATCTTTCATTATTTTATTCTAAGGTAAGTAAACATGAATGTGTGTATAAACACATTCATATATGTAACAATAATGAAAAAAGAATTAAGTGGTCAGGAATTTGAGAGGGAATGGGAGACACAGGAGGACTTGAGGGGAGAGAAGGGAGTATAATAATACAACTTCAGTACTCATGTAAGGAATTCTCAGAAAGGTAAAAAAATTGAAACATATATAGAATTCTTATCATTCTCTGTGGGAATTCTAAATAGGACAAAATCTTTTATCTTACATATCACTATGATAGCTGTAGACTAATTATTAATTCTGAAATTTTTACTTTCCTTGTAATGTCTTTATGATTAAAGGAATAAATTTACTAACAGAATTTGGTATTAGATTGGATTGCAAAGGGATTTGAAGTGAGTGTAGGAAAGCTTACAATGGCCAATGGTCAGAATCTAACTTAAAAATCAAGGACAAGACTATCTAGTAGAGTTTGGAGAATGGGGGGGTAGAGATCTGACACCATAATAAAACAAAAAAATAATGAGGAAGGAGATACAGGAGGGAAAGTGGAGATAAGTTAGAAAATGTGAATTAGGTCAAGTAACATTAATCCTGACTGTTTAGAGATGAGAATCAGTAGCAGCATGGGAGAGAGCAAAAGAGTGAGACTGAGGGAAATAACGTTTGGGCAGCTTGTTTTATTTATAAAAAAAAGTGGCACGTGAGAGAAAAGACAGATGCGACAGACCTCAGGTGGAGGGGTTGTTTATTGGGGAAAAGTGAATGGGAAAAGGGGAGGGGGAGACTGGCCTCTGGGGTCAGGAGTAGCAGAAGAGGAGAGGAGAGGAGGGGAGGGGAGAAGAGAGAGAGATGGAGACAGAGAAAGAGAGAGATGGAAGGTGGACAGGGTCCTTTTAAAAGGGACTGCAGTGAATGTGCACAGGAGATGTTCTTAGTAGTCAGCCCAGTGCAGATGCCTGAACAACTTCAGTTTTGAATGACTTGTTGACAGAGTTTTTAAAATAACAGATTAGATACCTTGAAAGTTATTGCCATTTCATTCCTTAAAAATATCACTGAGTAAAATGCTATTTTTATGTTTTAATAGCAAAACACACTTTTGCCATTGAAGAATATAGCTTTTCTCAAGCAACACTGGAACAGGTACTGTAAAGTTAAATTAGAAAAGATTACTGCACAGTTAGGTGTGTCTATTAGCAATTGCTTAGGGTTATATTTTGAAGTGATAGTTTAGACATTTAAAATTATGTAATTAAAATTTCATGTGTGGTTGTGAGTATACAAGGGCCACAGTATTTTTGTGAGACCAGAGGACAATTTGTAGGAATCAGTTCTCAACCATGTGGGGCTTGGTAATTGAACTTAGGTCTTTGGACTTGGCAAAGCTGAGCCTTCTCACCACTCCCATTTATAATTACAATTATAATTACAACTTTAACTTCCTCTTTGCGTTTTGCTCAATTTTATTTTTAAATACCTTTAATTGAAAACTCACATTATTTACATTTATTGAGTACAGTGTGATGGTTTGATATATACATACAATAATGAATAATTCAAGTGAATTTTATCTTGTGAATTTTGAATAGCTTTTTACTCATCTTTGCAAATACTTGAAAAGACTCATGGTAGTATTCCATATTAAAATACTTGATATATTAATCAGATAATTTGTTAACCTTTTAAGTATACACTTCTTTCTATCTAATGGATGTAACTTGATTTGTTCGAATAGTATTAATATCAATAAATTTCTTGATACTTTTTAATAGTTATGGCATTGTATCATGTCTAACAGTTAAAAGTCCTTTGAATTATAGAATAATTTTTTCCCTCTTATCTAGGTTTTTGTAGAACTTACCAAAGAACAAGAAGAAGAAGATAATAGTTGTGGGACTTTGAACAGCACACTTTGGTGGGAAAGAACACAGGAAGATAGAGTAGTGTTTTGAATGTTTGTTGCACACTGCTTACTGACACTGAATTTATTTATTCTTTTTTAACTGATTTTAAAAGTTTATTACTTGAATAGTAGTTGAAGAAACATGAGAGCACTTGGAAGTTTCTTAAAGTCTTTAATTTATATGCTATTGTTGTTTGTTTTGCTTTCCTTTAAATAAATTTGTGTTTAATTGTCAAGCAGCATGTTAATGTCTAAAGTATATTGAATGTAGTCAATATGTCATCTTTTTCACTTTTCACAAAACAATACTCAACAGCTTAAAGAAATTATGAAAGAATAATTCTGAATAATATTTAAGTTTATATTATCTTACATAATTTTATGTTACTCCAGTGCTAATTTAAAAAGACCAATATGTGTCTAATCAATAGAAACGAGAATTAAGACAAAGAAGAAACTTGGCTTTTCCTTTAAAATTTATTTGTAAAAGAAACTCTTGAGGAAGTTGGCATCTGTAAAAGTTCAGAGATGAGGAGCACACCCACCAGGCGGCAGCCCTTAATCACAGGAAATCAAATAAAGTCTTATTCTAATAAGTGATTTTCAATATGGCCAATTATATGTTTCAAGTTACATTTCTTTTGCCCACATTAAAATTCAAGTGTGTTTTGGTGATCATAATTCACAAAAAAGATTATGATTAGAGTTTTAGTATGTAATAGTCTGCTTCTCTGAAATGACGGTGACAGATGCCTGTAGAGGGAGGAGAATTCGTGTATATCTTCCCCCAGACTCCTGATGAAGATTAAAAACAAAAAGCTCTGTTGCCTTCCTCACAAAGGGCATGCTCGATTTTATTCTTAGACAAGAAATTTATTGGATGACCATTTCTATTTATTGCTAAGTTTTATTACTTGATTTTCTCTTAAGTTTTAAGTAGATCAATGTATCAGTGTATCTATTTCTTTAAAAGGTCACCTAATCACCTTAGAACATGATAGAATATAGTAACTCCTTCAGGGATTAAATTAAGATATAAAAATCAGTGTTTCACCCTTATGACATATTTTAAATATATGATAATATAATCTTAGAAATATTATATGACTCATATATGATAGGTATGCTAATATAAATGATGGTAGTTGATACTATATTTTAATCTGTTAAAGCGTTAGCTTTGCGAAAACAAATATATTGTGGTGTGACTTGCATTACAGAGACATAAAGAACAATGTCAAGAGGGCTTGCTACTAACTTACTTTAAATAGTCAAACTTTCAATGAAGTTATTAATTATTTAGTGTTGGGAAGACTTAGTGAACTTTTATCCTGTTGGTCAATGAAACACCTGTGGTTTTAGGCTAATTTAAGTGTTCCTTTCTCAGTACAAGGTACATGACCAACACTTCCCTCCATTGCTTTGACAATTCCTGTCCATCTTCTCAAAGGTATCTGGTTAGTCTCATATCTCAGAGGTACTCTATTCTAAATGAGCCATCCGACAAGTCTGCTTGAATTTTATGACCCATAGCTAAGTTCTCTTAAGATTTCATTGCCAGTAGCTTGCCTCCTGAGACCAAATTATAGTTTTGGATTCTTTAGAATCTTACATTTAGCTAATGATTTTACTACATGACAAATATAGTCAAGACATATTTAAGAGAAAGTGTTTATATTTGCTGATAAATTTTAAGTAGCACTTTGTATTTTCTAAGCAAGTCACTGCTAAATGGTGCCGTAAACCTGAAGAGCTATCTTTTAGTATTTAAGTACTTTGGACCTTTCTTTTGGGATATGATTTTTGTAACTCTGTAACCTAGAAAACATACCCTTAAAACGAACAAACATAAAAACCAAACAAACAAACTGTATTTATAGTTTACTAGGGCAGTTACTGAAAAAGGTCAGTTTTGTTTTTGTTTTTTGAAGCATTCAACCATTCTAAGAGTTATTTCATAAAGATGGTGAAGCATTAGTGCTGCTTTTCCATATAGACGCGTCACTGTCTATTCACTGCTTTTCCATATAGACGCGTCACTGTCTATTCACTGCTTTTCCATATAGACGCGTCACTGTCTATTCACTGCTTTTCCATATGGACGCGTCACTGTCTATTGCCGTTTCTCATGTGTGGTAATGTAAAGTACGATTCTTCTTGGGATGGAAGTTGAGATTACATTGTCTAATCATTTTCTTGTCTGTTGTGCTCATCCAGTTACTTTATTTTTTCTGTACGTAGCACAAAGTTTTGTAAAATTTTAGATAAGACCTTTGAATAGAGCTTTTAGTGTTCACACATTGGGGAAATGTATTTTGGTCATGAAGTAAGTTTTTCTTTTGGAAGCTCATATCCACCCTCCCCTTTAACTTTTTAAAGTAGTAACTGACTCAAGAAATACAATTTAAACAATTTAACATTTAAACAACTCTTAAAGCAGGGGTAAATGAACTGGGACAAAAGTAGACAGAAAGTCACATAGAAGTTTATCATATTGCAGTGTATAGTTTGTTTTGCACATGTTTATTTTAAAATATCTTAAATTATTGCTCTCAGAACTTTGTTCCACATCAATACAAGTAAACAGATAACTATATTTGTTAGGCAAAAGATGAATACAAACAGCAGCATCACCTTCCTGCCTTATCTTTTCCATTTGTGATCAAGTATTAGAAGTAGAATCAAGGCAAAGCTCTACTGAGTGGCTGAATGTCGAAGGCGGTGCTGTCTTCAGCAGAGAGGAATCAGTTGGCGGCAATGAAAAGCATTCTCAGTGCTCTGAGTTTTACTTTGTGTGGCTTCTTCCCCCCTCTCACTTTAGTTTTAGTAAAAAGCAGTGGGTTTTTGTTTCAAAAATTATTTTATATTTAATTGGCAAAAAATTATTTTTACTCAGTTTTGGATTTCACCATTAAAACATTTTTTTCAGTAATTTATTTCAGCACACCTTTCAGTGACTGTTTTTAGAATGGGTTTAGGTAGAATGATGAACTGATTTTTTTCTCTGTAAGACCTTGTGTTCTATTAAAAGAAGGAGAGATACTTAAATAATGGTAAGGCAATGCTTTGCTGCTCGTACTAAAAGTATCTTATAGGAGCACAATTAATTTTGCTAGGGTAGTATTACTGCTTTCATGTTTTTTGTTGGCCATTCAGCATCTCATTCTGATTTCGCTTTTTGCTTTTGTTAAAATCCATCATATGTTCTCATGTATGTGTCAGTGGGCATTGACTTTTTCAGGATAGTGAAAACTTCTTAATGTATTTTTAATGCCGTTAACATTGGTTTTCCATCTTTTTCCTTGAAAATAGCATATTACATAAAATGAAAATGTATTCTCAGGTGAATTATTTTTATATCAGCTATTCTTATAAGGTAAAAAATTACTTATTTTCTATTCATAATGTATTGTATGTAAGCAATTCTCAATGCTGCCCTTTAAAAATGAATGTGCTTATATTATTAATAATAAACTTTAAGAGCTAAAAATCTATGACAAACTTTATTTTCTCTACTGAAATGAATTCTTTGTTACTTAGTGTTCATAATTATATGCGTGACTTAAATTAACAGTTGAAGCTACACTCTGTAACTAAAATAGTGTTATCTCTTAAGGACCTGTATTAAGTAAGGGATAATGAAATATTGGCAAGAATTGTGATTTAACCATGTTCGTACTTTAAAGTTAAACTTAGGTTTTTTTTTATGTTAAATGTATTTTATACAAACAGCAGTCATTTATTTATAGTGAATATGTATTTATCTATTTCCTTAAAATTTAATCTGATTGTTTTACTTAGGCAGTATTCTTCCCGAAACTCAACAAATTATGGGCTTTTTTTTTTTTACGTTAAGAGGTCAAGTTCTGAAGAGTTCGGAACATCTTAAAACTGGCTACACGTGCTTGCTGTAGTAATTACACAAATGTGGACTCCCGTGCCCTCGTAGACACACCGAGAGGCATGTTTCCATGGTGGTTCTAAATGACATGAAGCCTGACAGTCACAGTCTTATCACAGTTGCTTATTTAATAACTGGGGTGATGAAAGGCCCCCATGATGAGCTAGCAGCAGCAGTTACAGGTGTACCACCTAGCTTTACAGCCGCTAAGGCGGACCTTTCTCAAAGTTCAGACTTTGATTTTTCAACTTGTAGTTGGGAACTAGTACAATTTACGTTTCATGTTTTTACAACTCAATATTTTCTGCTAAACTAAAATAATACATAATTTTACTATTATATTTTATCTAATAACCACATAATAATAGAGCTTTCTAAGATCTCTCAGACTCTCTTACCTTCTGATCTTAAAGCCTGGCTGAAAACCCTCCTAACTAAGTTGCAATTTTACTTTGCTGTTTTAAAATGAATATATAATAATTTTTCCCCTTTATGAGATGCAATATGATAAATTCTTTTCTTTTTTTGTGCTTGGGATTGAGCCAGGAGCTTGTGTATGGTAAGCATACTGTCTATTCCTGAGCTGAGTACCTGCTACTTTGAGTTAGTTTGAATGTTATAGACTATGAGGGTATTTTACTAACAGAATGACACCGTTATTGTTTTGGAACATTGCACCAGCCATTAAAATCTCTTTGACATACAATTGTAGGAGAAGGTATTGAGTGATAATTTTCGTTGGTTGTTGGATAGGAATTTCTTTACTGCATTGTACGAGAAGTTGACCCTGGGTCCTCATGCATCCTAGGCAAGTGCTCTGCCATCAAGTCACACCCAGACCAGTGTGATTAATATTGTTTTACAATAATAAATACATGCTTGATATTTGTTTTCTACTGATTATATTTAAATTCTCACTCATTAATGTATATGAAATCACAGTTGTAACTGAATGAGTTCAAAATTATTTGTCAGGTCTTATAAATTGGGCGTGATTTTATAGATATATTGTGATTCTGGAGAATAAAGTAGGTTATTAAATTTAAAGCAGGAATGTATGCAATGGGATGATAAAGTTCTGAATTATCAATGTAATGTCTTGTTTTGTTTTTTCTTTATTCGAGACAGGGCTTCTCTGTGTATCCCTGACTGTCCTATGGAACTCGAGCTGTAGACCAGGCTGGCCTTTAACTTAGAGATCCACCTGCCTCTGCCTCCTGAATGCTGGGATTAATGGCATGTGCCACTACCGCTCGGCAAGGTAATCTATTTTATAACTATTTATTATGGGTAGATATTAAAAGTAGGTATATGACATGAACATAAACTACTTACAAAGAATGTGTTCAAGTCTGTGTATGTTATAGTTTGAAGTTTAAAACCTCCAAAATTCTTCCTGGTTGTGGTTGTTTGAAAGCCAATGGCTCACAAAGGATGTGGCACTATTAGGTGTGGCCTTGTTGGGGCAAATCTGGAGGTGAGCTTTGAGGTCTCGTATATGCTCACGTCATGCCCAGTGTCTCAGTTCACTTCTTGTTGCCTGGAAGATCTAGAACTCTCAGCTCCTTCTCTAACACTATGTCTGCCCGCATGCCAGCATGTTACACCATGATGATAATGGACTAAACCTCTGAAAATGTAAGCCACCCTAATTAAATGTTTTTCCTTTATAAGAGTTTCTGAGGTCATGGTGTCTCTTCACAAAAAATAGAAATCCTAACTAAGACACTGGTGTTAATTGACTTCTAGTCATTAAAATAAACGTAAGTATGCATTATTTTAAGAAGCAGACCCAGAATCTTGTCTTGGTCCTTACAGACTTTACCATGCATTTAAAAATTACAAATTATCTATAGTACACAACTGAGAAAAGAACAGGATTTTGTTGCTCAGAGAGCCACTGGACATATTTTGGTCATTTTGATTTGTTGAAAGTCAAAAGAACTTACATTCTCAATTTACAATTTAAATGCCGAGCTCAGTGCTAGAATGACTCTCACTAGAAATGTAGAAATTACAAAGTTATTTATTTGAAGGTGTTTTATTTCTAATATTACAATTAAAGTTTTCATTTAAAAAATATCTCATTAGTCATAAGGAATTAATCCTGTCTAATGGAAGAAGCCCCAGTCTTAATAGCGGCAGTGGAAAAGACAAGGTAGAGAAAATGGATAAACCCGCTGACCACTAGGAGGCAGCAGAGGGCTGCGACGAAGGGATTCTACCTTCCTAATTGAGCAGAGCCAGCAAGGCAATCTTGGAGACCAGAGGCTGAGTTCTACTGAGACAGATGGTTGTGTAAGCGCTAGTCTATTTGGGAAATCGTGACAGAACTCAGGAGATAACACAACGGACAAGAAATACGAAGTGAGCCAATATACAGCCCCAAGCATTTGTCAAAGCAGAGAAGCCATTACAAATACAATTGTGGTGGTATTTGTAGGCTCAAGGAAAGGATTAAATCACTCGTTTTCAGTCACTCCTTTGATTCCTTTAAGTCACAAAACCTGGAAAAGTTCAGGTATTCTACAAATAATCAGGGATTTTTTTAAAAAAAATTGAGGGTTTTTTTTTTTAATGTGTATGAGTGTTTTGCCAAGCATGCATGTCTGTGCATCACATGCATGTAGTGCCAGCAGAGGCCAGAAGATGTCAGACTCTCCAGAACTGAAGTTACAGGCAGACAGTGGTGAGCTTCCATGGGGATACTGGGAATCAAACTCTTCCTCTGGAAGAGCACTATGCACTCTTAACCTCTGAACCACCTCTTCAGCCCCCAAATCAGGGAAGCTTATTTCTTATTTCAAAAGCAAATTTTACTGATAACTTGAAAAACTGTGAAGGGGATGGGCAAAGATGGGAAAGAAAACCCTTAAAAAGCAATTGTTTGGTGTCATCTTCGTTAATAGAGACAGTCCTACACCCTCCAATTTGTTTCTATATCTCTCAACTCTATTATTTTCAATAGTAAAACCAGTATTATTCATGCATTTGAAAAACATTTATTGTTTTTCTTACAGAGTCATTTAAAGATTTAGTTGGTAATTCCCACAGCAAGAGTATCAAGATAGCATTATATAAAAATGTCATTTTTTGGAGTATTTGAAAATTAATTTCTTTTTTTAAGATTTATTTATT
>LOJH01040883.1:756-14517 GCA_001685095.1 Ellobius talpinus
AATAGACAAGATCACCTGACAAAATTGGGAGCTTGGTAGGAAAAAGAGAGGCTGGATGAAGGTTCTATGGTGATATATTTAAGATGTTAATCATTCTGATTACAGGGCAAGTAAAGATCAGGCACACATTCCTCTGTTGCTTAGGGTCTTAGCTTGGGTCATCCTTGTGGATTCCTGGGAATTTTTCTAGAACCAGGTTTCTTGCTAACCCTATAATGTCTCCCTCAATCAAGATATCTCTTTCCCTGCTCTCATCTCTGTCCTTCCTCCATCTTGACTATCCCACTCCATCAAGTTCTCCTCAACCCTCCCCTTCTCCCCTCCTTTCCCTCTTCCACCCTTATTCTCCCCTCACACCCATGCTCCTAATTTTGTCAGGTGATCTTGTCTGTTTCAACTTTCCAGTTGAATCTATATATGTTTTTCTTAGGGTTCATTACTTAGCTTCTCTAGGATCATGAACTACAGGCTCAATATCCTTTAATTATAGCTAGTATCCACTTATGACTGAGTACATACCATATTCATCTTTTTGGGTCTGGATTACCTCACTCAGGATGGTGCTTTTTAATTCCGTCCATTTGCATGCAAATTTCAAGATGTCATTGTGTTTTACTGCTGAGTAGTACTCTAATGTGTAAATGTGCCACATTTTCTTTGCCCATTCTTTGGTTGAGGGGCATCTAAGTTGTTTTCAGGTTCTGGGTATTACAAATAATGCTGCTATGAACATGGGATGCCTTTTTGGCACTGGATTTTTATGGGCTGCTTATCACTGGATTTTTATAATATTGTTCCTCTGCTTTCTGCCTCATCAGAAACACCTGGAAGAACTGATAAAATACTAATGTCCATGCCATTCTCCAGAGAGATGGAGTAGGAAGAGGATGAAGATGAGGGCACAGCAGCTGTGGACAGGGTCTAAGAATTCTGCACGTCTAACATCTTCCCAGGTAATGCCAATGCTGCTCCTCTTGGAACCACATCTTCACATCTGCCCCTCATGGGAAAAATTAGGAGTCTATTCAACCAAAAGCAAGGGGAAAGAGCAGCTACTAAGACTTAGGAACACTATAAATAAACACTTTTACAAAAATGATGGCAATTTCATGGAACTTGACAAGTGAACTGTGACTGTAGTTAGAGGACAAGTGATGGAAATGAGTCTGATGGGAGAGAATGGGAAGGAAGCAGATGAAACTGGAAGAGTGTGAGAGCAGAAGGAGAATGTGAATTTCATCCTATACGACAGAATCATGATGACCTAACCAAGTGTATACAATAGAATGGTCATTCTGAACACAGTACCTCAGCCATTTGATTTTTTTCAGAATAAATCTAGCATACATATTCATTGAGGGATGTTTTCCTCAAGGAATCTTGGAAATAAAGCAAGAGGCGTTTGTACATTATTATCAAATACTATATTTTAAAAAGAAAATCTTCCAAAATAGTATATTAACAATGAGTTTAGTTATTTAGGAAAAAAAGTTAAAAACCAAGAAAAATTGAAATTCTTTCTAGAATGGAAAGACAAAGGTATTTCTAGATCACAGTTAAGTAAAATAGAAAGAAATTAATTTCTTGTGTCAATAAGATTAAACTCTGTGGGGAGCAAACTAGAGATGCTGATAAAAAAGGTTTATAATCTATTTTCTTCAAAATATCAAGAGATATAAAATTGGATTAATCTGGAAAAATATCTTCTTAGTCCTTTGTATTTTCTGCAGTTACCTAACTTTTTAGAAGCAATGAAACTATCATATACACTCATTTGAGTCTGAGGAGTCATAAGGACATTCAAAGAATCATCAAATTATACATTAATAGATGTTCCTATTGTCTTTTACTTGTGAAACACAATTTTCAAAGATCTGTAAGCCCAACTATTTAACTTGGAGCTATTATCTCAAGTCTTGTGTGTTTGCCTCAGGAATTTTCCTCAAGTCAGGGTATGTTATGTAAATATAATGCTAAACCTCAATGATGCAGGTGTCCCTAGCAGGTGAGTACTTAGAATATCAGGAAACAGATGCAATACGCCCTATCTTTCATCAACCTGGCTTGGTACATTTATCAGTTTCATTACTTTGTTCTCAGAAGTGATTTGTGTATTATGGTATGTGATTACAGGATACACTTTGATGAAAAATGTTTTATAAAATATCCATGATCAAAGATAATTTGATGGAGAAAATTTAAATAGTAACACACCGCAGCTGAATTTAAATAGTACCACACTGCAGCTGAACGGTGGGACTTTGATAACTGGCAGGAGCAGAGAGTAAGGGCTTTTCTCAGAAAGCCATGAAGATGACTGGCCTGGTGTGGTGGACCAGACAGGTCCTTTGGGAAGGAACTAGGCTGTTTCCACAATTGTTTTGAGAAGTCATGAACATACGCTTAATCAGTCACGTGAGGCTCTTGAGAAGGAAAGAAAGCACACTTTGTATTTGAAGAATAGTTGAGACTGGTCATTGATTTTTATCCTTTAAAGAAGCACTCTAAAGTGTCTGGTCTAATAAAATAGTAAGAGAAGTGAATCCAGCTCAAAGAAGAGAAGAATCAATGCAATTATAGCTCAGAATGTGTACCTTGGTAAATTGAAAATCACATTTCAATCCAAAACAAATGTCTGAAAAAAGATTTTTCCCCATTTGGACTCAGTAAATGTTTTTGTCATTAACAGTAGGACATTGAAGATGCCCGAAACATATGGAAATTAGTTATTATCTCCAGAGTTTAAAATAGGTTTTTAAAAAGCCTGAGAGGGGAGTTTATTTAAAGAATTCTACTCTGAAAATAATTATTCATGTGCATTAACATTTAAATAGGCATGCCAATTAATTTCTATATTGATACTTAAGACAATGTTAGTTTACTGAGACAGTTATTTTAAGCATTTATGGAGAAGAAGGTGGCATTTAAAGTCCTTTTTTTTCTGGACCAGTGAGGTGGCTCATTGAGTATAGACACTTGCTACTAAGCCTGGCAAAGAGAGTTTGATCCCAAAGTTCCCTGTGATTGGAAGAGAACTAACTCCCCTAGTGGCATCTAATCCCCATGTATGGGTTGTTGCATCTCCCCAACACATAGTTTAAAAATGTCTCATGCTCATGTAGGCTGAATTTTTATGTTGGCGGTTGTGAATAAGGCTGCAATGGACACATCCAGTTCATCAACTAATGAATTAAGAAAATGCAGTGTAAATGCAACATGAAATTTTATTTGATTACAACAAACTATAAACTAGTACCATTTACAGAAAAACAGAGAGAGCTAGAGAGAAACATGATAAGCAATTTGGGTCAGATTCAGATCAGTAAATTTCACATATCTTCTCACATGTGTGGATACTAGACTTAGAGGTATATATATAGATATAGATATATAGATATATATATAAGCCATGAAAAAGTAGAAGGGGACAGTGAGGGACACTGAGCTCTAGAAGAGGAAAGAGGTGGATGAGAGAGAGTAAGGGAGAAGGAGAAAGACAAAGTACCAGGTATTCTTTCATATACAAAATCAAGATTTAAATTTTCATGCAATTATATGTGGCAATAGAAGCAGAGAGACAATTTGGAGGGATGAAGTGGGCTAGCAAGGGGAAAGAGGGAGAATCTAGGGAGGTACTAGTGGGGATGGATATGATCAGAGTATAGACCAGTTTGTACGAAAAGTCCTAAAAACCAATTGTTTAGTGCACTAACAGAAATAAATCAAAAATTAAAACAATGTTTATGAATAATTATCTTAGGAAAACCTAAATGTAAAAAAAATTCACTTAATTTTTTCATAAAATATATTTTATCTTATGTCCTCTGCCCTCAACTCCTCCAGAACCTCCCCATCTCCCTACCTAACTGACTTTGTTTTCGCTCATTCTCTCTCTTTCACTCTCTCCCTCCCTTTCTTCCTTCCTCCCTCCCTCCTTCTTTCTCATTTCAAAAGACAAATACAAAAAGTCAAAACTTTTAGCGCTTTAAATGTTTAGCTTTAAATTGGTATAAAATAGTCAAGTGTTAAAGATATATTTTAAGTACTTCTGTGAGGAAATTATTGTTAAGTAATCATTTATATGTTTATAAAAAGTTACAATGTACATGAATCTACTATGTTGAAATTAATTGCATTTTAACAAAGTTTTAAGCTGAAGAATACACACATGATCTCTCTTTCTCTCTCTCTCACACACACACAAATACACACACACACACACACAAATACATTTTCTTTTAAAAATCAAAATAAATAGAAACAATAGCTCAGAAATAAGATAAGTAGTTATTTGACTCATGGATAAGTTCTCAAAAAAGTGACATGATATATTTTCTAAAAACTTTGCATGTATTTTAAAGTCTTTAAAGTCTTAATAACAAAATCTACTGGGTAAGATTGGGCAAATAAAATATGCTCAAATTACTCCTAACCCAAGCATACTCACACTCTAGTGAAATTAATTTCATTTTCTAAAATAAAAATCTAAATGACCATATCTTATGACTTTGTAAAGTATAAAAGTTAGTTTAAGCATATTGAATTATAAAACAACTCCAATCAAAACATTCCTACAGTTCAATACAATGTTATTTGTGTATGTGTGGAAGGGTAATTAGCACAAAAAAATGGAAACTCAATCATAGTCCTTGAAGACAGCAGGTGGTAACATTTAACTCTTTATCTCCAGTCAGCAGTAGAAGGTTGTTAATTATCATAATAGCACACTAACTTGACTTTTTACACTTAATATTATTAGCGAGTAAGGGAACATAATATATAGAAGAGATGGATTATTAGCAATTTAGTAGTTTGTTTGATGTCTAGGTTTGCATAAAAGGGGCTTAAATTGTATTCTTGTCCTGAATTATTCGAGGGCATAAAAATCATACAAGCAGAGAATCCTTTATCTCGTTAAGCTATTACATTTATAGTCTTAGGTCTTCAGCTGACTCCAGAGGTTTACCGAATGCCACCCCAGCAAGCATGCCAAACCAAATCTTACCTTAAGATTAATACCACATTCAAAGTACCCAATATCTGTGCTTGTGTTGCGCTTGAGATCTGTTCTAAGGTTGCTTGGGGGAGAGCCTCTCACCATGGCTTTAGCTCTCAGAAGCTATAGAGAAGTAGTTCTCAATCTGTGGGTCAGTATCCTTTTGGGGATGGAATATCAGATGTCCTGAATATCCGATACTTACATTACTATTCATAACAGTAGCAAAATTACAGTTATGAAGTACCAAGAAAAATAATTTTATGATTGAGTGATGTGAGATGTCCTTCTGTATATGTGTTGCTTTTATTGGTTGATGAACAAAGCTGCTTCAGCCAAAGGCTTCACAGAGTAAAGGAGGAAAACTAACAAAGATATAGAGAGAAAGTAGGCAGAGACAAAGAGATGCCATGTAGCTGCGGAAGGAGAATAATCCAAGAAAAAACTTTACCTGGCAAGCCAGAGCCTTGTGTCGATACACAGATTAATAGAAGTGGGTTAATTCAAGATGTAAGAGCCAGCTAGAAATATGCCTGAGTCCTTGGCTGAACAGTGTTGTAATTAATATAGTTTCTGTGTGATTATTTGGGTCTGATCTGCTGGGGAACAAAACAAGAAGTCTCTGCCTACAATTGAGGATCACCACAACATGAAGAACTATATTAAATGAACACAGCATCAGGAAGGTTGAGAACCACTCCTGTAGAGATTCACTAAGGAATCCACAAGTCCTTTGTTAGTATACTAGGTAGGAACCCTTACAAACCATTCCTCTGGTCACAATATCAATTTGTACTAAACTCATTTCACACACAACGTGTGAATGGAAGTATGTGTGTGTGTGTGTGTGTGTATCAGCTGAGATATCTGGTTTATATGGTAGCTCTGCTGTCAATCTGAAAGAAGTTTCTACAGTTCTTCATAGTGACACACTATTAGGATCTCACACATCTAGCAGCACATGTGTTCTGTGTTATAACCGTGAGAGCAAGCCTGTGCCTTTGAGTCAGCATCAACTGTGCCTCATCTGACTATGCTACCAATTCATATTTATCTATTTCAGTCTTCATCTATTCCAAGTATGTGTGTGTTATAGAAAAGCAAAAAGCCCCAAGAATACACAGTCTCAGATAAAATTATAAAACATTATTAGAGTATTTTTAGCTTTTAGATGTCCAATTAAATAAAAAAAATTTATCCAGAGTCCTTTACTAGGTTCTGTCTTTCACTACTTTATAATAGGGAAATTTTCTAAAATCCAGTATTTCCTTCAAATACCATAAATAGTCCCTACTTTTTGAAACTACTGTTATCTATTTGTAGTAAGAAAATTAGTGGTTTTTCCTTACACGTGAAAGGTATATAATATCATCATTTTCTCTTACTTCGACCTATTTTCAAACAGGGATGTTTTACACAATCCTTCCCCAAAAGCTAACCACCAAGTCATTTGTTTTTCCATTCCATAAAGAATCCTATATCACAAGGAAAACTTTAGGTAATGTAAAAACTTGTAATTTAGAAGTGTACTCCTTTGTTTATTGTCAGTGAACAATTACATAATTATGATGTGGGATTCCCCTCTGTATGCTGTGATTACCATTGGTGAATAAACAAACTAGTAGGCCATGACCTCATGGTGATGCACAGATTAATAGAGATGGGCTAAATTAATTGTAAGAGTTAGAGTTAGCAAATAAGAAACTAGAGCTAATGGGCAAAGCAGTGATTTAAAAAATATAGTTCCTGGGTGATTATTTCGGGGCTGAGCAGCCAGGAACCAACAAGCCGTCTTTCCTTACAACATAATTATACATACAAGACATCAATAGAGAGAAAACTAACATCAGTGGGTGGATTTTCTTCAGTGCTTTTGCTCACTCCTCCTAAAATACATCCCTGGATTAAGATAAACATCTGAGAAGCTTGGGACATAGACATTTCATTAATTATAGATTATTATACTGTGTTATCAGGGAGCCCATAAAAAGGTATGTGAATTTATTTCCTAAAAGTCCTAATTACATCCATAAAGAAGCCATTTGGTTTGTTAAACATAAAATCTTTACAACAGTCCTCAAAATAAATTTGTTTCTGAGTTCAGAAACAATTGTAGCAGTATCTTTCCTAAAATGTTGAATTATATTAATCGCCATCAAGGATATATTCATAAATGCTTTAAATAACCACATTTGTTTCATTTGATGGCCTCTAACATTTGCTTCTCACAGTCACTTCTAATTTCCCTTAATGCACTTTCATATTGATTAAGAAGCTACTGAGATCTCTTTTATTTTTGGAAATGGAATAATTAACTAAAAGATTAATTATTCAAGCAATATGTTGCAAATGTTTGGTTCGAGTATGCCTATGTGAGTTTATTTCACATAGGTACACACATTTATGTAATATTCTCATCACTCTTCTGAAGCACACTTAATAAAAACTCAGAGACAGAAATTGGAGTTCAACCTGAAAGTCAGAAAAGCAAAACAGCCAGTCACAGGCTTTTACATCTACCTCAGCCTGAAAATGGCAATCCTGCTTCCAGGAATCTCAGAATGAGACTGTGACTGAGAGTTGTCTCCTCCCATTTTTTAATCCTCTCTAGTTCTGGGATTAAGGGCATCCAACACTACTACCTGGTTTATATGGCAAGCTAGTGTGGCTACTGGGATTAAATGTGTGTGTTATTGCTGCCTGGTCTATAAGATTGGCCTGTGTGACTGTTTTACTTTTCTGATCCTCAGGCAAACTACACTCTTCGTTAATTATTTCTTTCTATTTGTGTTGTTTATTCTTTCCCCAAATTACAGCAGATTAGATAGAAGCTCATACGAGTCACTTTATTCTAATTTATTTACATTGTTCAACTGTTGATATTTAAGAAACTAAATTTCCTTACAACAGCTAGCATTTCATTCTGTAATCATTGCTTCTGCTCAAGGCAATTAGAAATGATGACGGCCTCATGGGCTAATGAGGAAGACCTAAAGAATACTGCTACATGGGCTTAATTAAGTTCATCTTAAAATTCACAGTATTTAAAATTCAAAAGCTGACTGCTAAGGATCAGCATATCTTATCTGTTTGGTCTTATTTTTCTTCTATGGTTTTCTTTTAAGCCGAAGTCCTTCTAGGTTTGCTGAAGACAGTGAAGTAGTCACTAAGAGGCATTAACTCAAACATCCAAAAGAATACATCTTAGTTTCCTATTCTCTAAAGTGATACTATGTCATTCACTTTCAAGAGGACTTCCTTTCAGCTCTTGCCATTTTCCATGCCAATCTCCCACCCCAAGTGAAGAATAATACATGAAAGGAGAAAATTCCTTGTTTAACCTCAGTCTTGAAAAGGGAGTTTGTTACTCTATTGAAAGTTATTTTCTTATAATTCTCCCGGTGTCCTGAACAATTAAATGTAACTCTTACCTATCCTGTTGCTATTACATAACTACAATAGATTTCTTAATTTCTGCATCCATTTTGTTTTTTTAGTTTCCTTCTCTCATAATTAATATAATTATGTACTTACCCAGCCATTGATTTTTCCATTCATTATGCTGAAAATTATTTATGCATAAATTATGCATGAAATATTTGACTCCAAAAGAGAATTTTGAGGTAAGTAGAATGGCCATATTCTCTGTGTGGTTATAGAGCAATTGAAGGAAACTAATGGAGGAGATAGAAGGGAAGAATACAGAGGCCAGGTAAGAAAATCAACTGTGTTCTCTGTATGCTGGGGGCTCTTTTTCAGTACTGAGATAAATCTGTTTCGATTCTGACAGTTCTCACAGCTGAAATGTCCTTCAGGATGCCATGTGAAGGTGGATTGGAAGTCGTTGGCATCATAGTCACCCATCAAACAGCCTATACTTTCTTTTTTCAATAAATGCACTTTTAATTTGCTGAATTATTAACTTGAATAAACACAAAATTGCCCCCTGCAGTCTTACACTTAATGGTGGCCATATAAATACTCACCAATAAGTTGGCTAAAAGAAAGCAGTAGTATCCAGCAAAACTTCACTAAAATGGAAAGACTGGCATAGGTCCCTTGCCCTTGCCCTTACATTTGTCTAGAGATTAAATGAGATTCACACATTCAGTAACTATTTTTTACCCATATGTAACTCCATTCATTGATACATAACAACTTTTGACCAGTACATAAGTAGGACTCAAAAATATTTCTAACAAGAATTAATCAACCATTCCATTGACAAATGAGTCAGGAAGACCTTTCTTCACTAGCTCTCCTGTCATTATCTCCTATTGAGGTTTTATTTGAGAACTTCAAAGATAGGGAATTTTTAGACCAGGTTCTACCAGGTTGGTCACATTTATAAACTATGCCTTTGAACAACCAGTGCATTGCTTGTTGACTTTGATTTTATCACATGTAAGTTGAAATAATCATAAAATGCTATCAATATTGCACAATCGTTAAAAATATTTTTCTACATTATTTCTCTGTGATATCTACAAATGTCATAATTTGTCTTTCTTCGATTAAATGAATAATTGGCCTATTGAAGAATGATTATATAATTACCTCCATTTAAGCTACTTCTTTAATCAATAATCAATACTCTTTAATTACTTATTTAATCAATAATGGTCACATGCTCACTTTAGAATATCATTATATACCATTTCTGTGTAGTGAAAAAGTACTAAGCAAAAAGTATAGCTTGAAAAATCTCTATTATTTTTATCATGGTGTTATCTATTGGCAGCACATAAAGTATAGCTAGACTAATAAAATAATTTTATAATACAATGAAACAGTTGAAAATTTTAAGACCACAGATATCTAAGACAGTTAAAGTATAAGGTAAAATATTAATATATCAGAAACATTACAAATGCAAAAGAGAGTTCAGTGGTGGGATATATTTCTTTTTCTGGTAATGATAGATGAGACTTAAAAAAAGACACAGCTTTATAGCCAGAGTCTGAGAGTTGGGGTAAGATTGGGAAAGCGAAGATTAACGGACATAACAGAATAAAAGAAGACATAGAAATAGAAAAAATGTTTGGACGGCAACCAAAACTGTGCATTGTCTGCAGGTCAAGAAAAGAGAAAGCATTAGTAAGAGATAATGCCTGATGAGTACTAGATGTGAGTTAGGATAGCCAGTAGTGAGCTACTTATCAAACGGAACAGATATATCAATTATGCTCACATACTTCTTTTAGTAGCAAGATTTTGCAGCTGGGGGCATAGCTAAAGGAGTATCTCACAGGCTCTATAGCGGAGATCCTCTAATTATGAGTTCCTACCATCTGTTCCTCCTTTGCTTCACCTCCTGCCCTCACTACCTTTGCACAGGTGCTTTTGGATTTTGGAAGAAAGCACTGGAAATACTCTAACCCGTGTTGTCTGAATCTTTGTCAGTTTCAATATCAAGGTTCACCAAATGTTCTCATTGTCTATAAGAGGCTTAACAGCCTTTTGAAATTTACCAGTCTTAAAGCTGGAAGAAACAGAAGACATGTACTTTTTATCCCAGGAAGGAGTCACGATACCTGGGTAAAGTAGGAAGATGAGGTAATCTAACAAACCGACTTGTTAATGATACAGCAGCCTTCAGTTGCTGTATAGCTTCTGAAATGTCAGATGCAAAGAAAGGTGTCAAATATCACTTTCACCAGTGAAGTCTGGCTACCTCAATTGTTTCTGAATTACATCCCTTACCCTGTCATGACACTTGGGGTACTATTTGATCAGACTACCACACTTTGCACAAAGGATGGAGCCATAGTTCCTCAGGGAATATTTGATAAGTCAAAATTAGAATTTCTGCATTAAGAATGCCATGGAATTATCCAAGTTAGGCTTACTATTGTTGCAATGAAACACCATGACCAAATACAAGTTGGGGAGGAAACAGTTTATTTGGCTTACACTTCTGCATTGTAGTCCATCAATGAAGGAAGTCAGGGCAGGAACTCAAATAGGGCAGGATCCTGGGGGCACGAACTGATGCAGATGCCATGAACTGATGCTGTTTAATGGCCGGCTCTTGATGTCCAAAACATATAAATGTTTCTCTCTGTCAGTACGAGAAAGTTGAGAAGATTTATAGCCTGGGAAGATTCTGTACATAAGTAAATGCCTCATGCATTGTTAAACCTTGAAGATTTACAGACTCCCTAGTGAAAGTGTGTTACTGGTGGGATGAGCAGGACTTTCCTTTACAAGACACGGAGAGCTCTGAAATGCTTCCAAAGTATCCTTTCCAAATTGCTGCTATAAATGCCACATGTTCTTTTTGCCAGAAGCTGTACTCCTAGGTCAATCTTTTTTGTAAAAGTAATGTGCTAAAAATGAAATTTCTAAATTAGAGCATGTATCTCAGGTCTGTTAGTTGACTCTATGGCTGAGCTTGCCTACTTTACTTCCCCATCTAAATCAGTAACTAAATTTGTTTCCAGACCACGGCCTTCATTGTAGACATAATTAAACCTGAATTGGGGAAATAGACACTTAACTCTAAAGAAGATGGTGACCACCTGTATTGGAGTATCTGATTCTTTTAAAATGGTAATATATGAAAATGATATCCTAAATCGAAGAATGGGTATAATAATACAATAATAATTTAACCCATTTCTATTGATCTGTGTATCGCCATGTGGCTGTGGCTTAAAAGCTAAAGTTCCAACCAGCATCTGTCTCCAGTGGTGCCATGGCTTCTCTTTGACTCTGCCTCCTATCTTCCAGCATTCAGTTCCATCTTTTCTGCCTGCCTGTGTTCTGCACTGCTGAAAGTTCAAAGCAGTTTCTTTATTCATTAATGGTAATCACAGCCTACAGAGGGAAATCCCACATCAATCTAACACAGAAATCTCTAATCAGTAAAAGCTGTCTCATCCTCCTCAATTAGATGATGTATGGCAACGGATTTTTCTGGGTGTGGCCACATCTCTAGATTAGGCCAGTATCCCAAATTCTGAGCTTTGTAAACTTGTAAATATAAGACAGAAAAAGAAGGAACCAAAGATCTGGAAATCCTAAACTTGTGGTTGGTGAAGAGCAGGACACAAATGAAGCTTGAGTACTCGGTGAGATGACAGCATGACAAACTGACTTCCTTCTGCACCGACCACATTCCCTTTCCAAATGACCTTTATTTTATGAATTAGGTATATTGATCTTGAGGGAGGAAATGTTAAAAACCACGAACAGAGGACTGTGAGGCAGAAAGACAGTCTGTTTCCCATTCCCTTCCACTGACAGCCAAATGGAGGTTAGATATAGATTTCTTCAGTCAGGAGAACCCGGGGAACAAGCGATTCTGATCTGCTACCTTGTCATGGGCCTGAAACTGACTTGGATGTCTGAGGATCTTCAGTTCTCCCTTTTCCAATGTCCCACTTCAGTGTTTTTTCCACAGCAGGCCCTTGAAATCTCTAACTTGAGAAGGTTTGCTTTTATTTTGTGCTATTCTCCTTAAAGTGGCAATAACTTCACCCAATCCCAGGTTTTGGTGGTAAAAATAACAAATAAAATAAATAGATAAATAAATAAATATGTACCCAGTCTTATCATGTGTGTGCTTGAAAACGCTTTTTCACACAATATTTCTGATCAGTTTTCCCTCCCAAAGTGTCTCCCAAATACTCTACACCTACTTGGGCATCTAACTTCATGCCTTTTTTATTTCCATCTTTAGAAAATAGTTTTTAAAACACAAAAATAAATTATAACTAAAATATAATTTAAAAAGCAAAGAATAGCACAAGAAAACTCAGAAGCACACAACAAAATTCATACAAAGGCAAACTTGGAAACCAAAATACACAAACGAAAGACTACTAAGACAAAAATTGCCCAAACTGACCAATAGGAGACAAAATACAATTGTGTTCACTTACTGTTGACCATATTTTGCTAGGCAGGCAAGGAGCCTGTCCTTACCTATGGTCAGCATGACTCCATTGGAGGTTAACAAAATTTCCCTTTGCTAGGGGATGTCAGTTGGTAATAGATTCTTAATTGGTGATATGAGGTCCTATCCACTTCCCCAAGTCACTGTTGTGCCCCACAGTCTGGCTTGAACCTGGGCAGGCTGTGTACATACATGAAATGACGTCACAATTTCTGTGAGTACATTTCATATGTGCATCCATCCTGTTGTGTCAGGAAGACACTGTTTCCTTGGAATCATGCTTCTGGCTCCTACAATCCTTCAACCTCCCCTTTCAGATAGCTCAATGAACCCTGAGGGGAGGGGTTTGATGAATATATCCTGCTTAGGCAGAGTGTCCCAAGGTTTCTAGCATTCCGCACATTGTCTAATTGTGTGTCTCTGCGTTGCTTCCCATCTACTGCAAGAAGAAGCTTCTCTGATGATAGCTGAGCAAAATACTAATCAATGGGTATAGCAGAATGTCATTAGGAGTGAATTTATTGTTATATTCCTTGAACAGCTTTCTGTGACTCAATATGTGATCTAACTTAAATAATGCCCTGTGTGCTTTAGAGAATGTATATTCTATTGATGTCAGATGGGATGCTTTTCCTATATTAATTTTTTTCTCTGTGTATTTTTCTTTTTTGATTTTTATTGAGCTCTACATTTTTCTCTGTTCCCCTCCCTGCTTCTCCCTATCTGTGTATTTTTCAAGTACATTATTTATTGATATTGTGTGTGAATTATTTACTCATTGGTTAAAATAGGATATTAAAATCCTTCACTTACCAAAATATACAAAGAACTCAAGAAATTGGTCATCAAAAGAACAAATAATCCA